>JABFPM010000110.1:0-39771 GCA_022817325.1 Idris sp. 1 HC-2018
TAACGTGAGCATGTAGGTATGTAAAATGCTGACAATGTTCCATTCATACTGACAGATTATTTCAACAGTTGAAGTTTCTAGTCGCTATTATCATTATACTTATATCAAATTGGAGCAGATCGTTGTGCTAATCGTATCTGTTTTGTGTCATAATAACTCCAAAAAAAGAAAAGTTGTCATAAAAAACATTGTGTCACGATTTCGTGCTACTTATTTTTTCTTTTCTGCAAATAGTGAACAGTCAAAATGTAGCTAAAATGTTTTACTCAGGTACATAATTTATCGAGTATTGTTTTTAAATTAATAAAAGATTAAGTTGAAAAATACGTTTTTGTACAAACAAAAAAAGGAATTTGGCACAAAAAACTTCATTTATATTTGTCGAGTTAAGTTTGATGTAAGAGATTGTTAGTTATAATTGAAATAATAACTGCAATAATTCTTCGACTGGCAGCATTTTTAATATTCACATTAAAATGCAAGATTTATTGGAAGCAAAAATGATGATTCATAACTGATACTGCTTTCATCAAACCCAACTCAATGCATCTTTTCATATTTTTTTGCGTTAAAAAGTATCAGTATTACATTACAAGTCAGAGTATCAAGTGTAGTAAAAATGTATACCCTCACTAATACAATCTCAGTGAATACTCAAGTTTGAAGATATTCTGTAATAATATTCAATATCAAGGTTCATATAAAATTTACGTTATATAACTAATTACAATTTTGTGTTTCAGGTCAAAAAGCATTTAAATATTGCAGCACAAAAAATGCATTTAAAAAATTCCTCTTCAAAATGAACAAAATATAATAATCTTGTAAAGATGCAAGCAAAGAAACGTTATTTATTATTATTTGTAACCTGCGCGTTTCTGGGCTACTGTTATTTTGGAGGCTACCGTTTAAAAGGTATAAAAAAGCCGTACAATAATGAATATTGGAAGCTAGATCAGTTGCAAACGTATGCAACTTTGAACGAAGAGTTCTATGACAAAGACTTGAAGACTTATACTAGCAGATCCTCCAGTCTTAAAACCGCCGGCTCGTATCATGATACGCGAAACTGCCGCATGGAGAACTGCTTTGATTTTACCAAATGTTCACAGGTCTGTATTCTAAAATAAAATTTGCACCATCAAATGAGCCAACTTTGCAACATAATGGAAAAAAGATTTCAAATTTGATTTCATTTACTATTTTAATTCCCTTGATCTTTACAATAGTTAAATTTTGATGACTTGAATACATTAAAACTGTTTTTAAAAAATTAGTCTAAAAAGTAATCTAAAAGCAGCACAAAAATGCAAATAAATCTTTACTGGCCAGGTCACATTCAGAACAATCAATTTAACTCGAATGTTTTGAATTATGCTTTTGTATAATGTTCCAATCGTTTCCTGTTAGTTGATACAATAATGTTTTTCACTTTATTATTATATTTATTTATATACCTTTCGTGGACTTTACTTAATCATATAATAAATCTATCAATTCTAACTTGAAATTGTTTATTACAATTGTGTCAATTGAATAAAATCATAAAATAATCGAATGGTACGTAAATTTTCATTTTGTTGTAAATAAAAAATGTTTTACTCTTCTCACGAATGTATTCATACATATTATGCTTGATCGCAATATGTATACATTTAAATCATTTTGTTATATTTGTCGCAATAGTAACCTACTATATTTGTTTTACAAGGTGATGCAAAATTATACTATATCAATTTAACTTTGCTCCACTTTTATTTAATAATATAAGTAATAATTAATCCACAAATGAATAAGCTTTTAACTGCAGGGTTACAAAGTATATGATTCAAAATAAAAATCTGTCAATTATTAAGCAAAACCTGAAATCAAACAATTAAGAAAAGTTGCTCCATTTGACGGTAATTGAAAGAAATAAATAAATTTTAATCAAACAAAATTTTTTCAGGGTTTTACGGTATATGTTTACCCAGTAGAAGAGGTGATTAGTCCATTGTACCAAAAGATACTGAACGTAATCACAGAGTCGCGATATTATACGTCCGATCCGAGCCGAGCTTGTTTGTTTGTTTTGGCTTTGGATACATTAGATAGGGATCCGCTGTCGACCGAATTCGTGCACAATTTGCAGTCAAAATTGCTGCGGCTGCCGTTCTGGAACAATGGCAGGAACCACATTATATTTAATTTGTATTCAGGCACCTGGCCAGACTACGTCGAGGACTCGATGGCCTTTGACCTGGGCTACGCGATTCTGGCCAAGGCCAGCATGTCCATCTCCAAATTACGTCCGAAATTTGATATTTCAATACCACTTTTCGGTAAACAGTACCAGGAAAGGGGGAGTGAGCCAGGACAGGCGTCTGATAGCAATTTTTCGAACAAAAAATATATCGCTGCGTTTAAGGGCAAAAGATACGTGCACGGCATTGGCTCAGAAACGCGAAACGCTTTGTACCATTTGCACAATGGCAAAGATATGGTGTTCGTGACCACCTGCAGGCATGGTAAGGCCTGGCGAGAATTGCAGGACGAACACTGTCAGCAAGATAATCAAGAATATGATACGTAAGTTATTTAGTTTAGCATAACAAGTGTTTGAATAAAATAATTTTCTTTATTTTAAGTAGAATTCCAAGTTTCCAAGTTCTTTCATTTCTTATCCTTGAATCAGAAAAAATTCCTCAGTGATTTAAAATTATGATTTATTATGTAGTCAATGGATACATTCTGTAAGAATTCTCGTAATTTATTATCTTCTTTTTTTTAGGTACGATTATGAAATTTTACTTATGAATGCCACATTTTGTCTTGTCCCAAGAGGCCGCAGACTCGGTAGTTTTAGATTTTTGGAAGCTTTAAGAGCTGGTTGCATACCAGTTATTCTGAGCAATGGTTGGGCTTTGCCTTTTCATGACCGTATCGACTGGACTCAGGCAGTCATTTTTTCAGACGAAAGACTTTTATTTCAGGTGAACATTAATTTTCATTTAACAATCATATAATACTATTAGAATGTTTAAAAGTTCAATAATTAAATAAAACAAATGTATTTTAATTTTAGATTCCTGATATTGTTAGATCTATAGAAAAGGATCAAATTATTAAACTTCGGCAGCAGACACAGTTCTTATGGGAAAGATACTTTTCTTCAATAGAAAAAATTATTTTCACTGTTTTTGAGGTATAAAAAGTGTATTTCTGTTTTGTAAGAAATTAATTAATTGTTGAACAAACTATGTATACTATTAATTATGTAATTACAGTGTGTGCGAGAACGTTTATCTTGGGAAGAAGTACGAGAAGGCATTTTATGGAACAGCAACCCGGGTGCTTTGGCTGTTTTCCCACAATTTGCTGATAGTCAGCAAGAACTTCCGTTTTCAAACAGTAATCCTGGTAAAAATTTTACTGCAATTATTTATTCACAGTTGGGGTCAACTGCAGTTCTATATAAACTGTTAAAGAGTATCGCCAAAAGCAAATATTTAGATAAGGTAAATTTCATTTCAAATTAACTTTGTTGCTTAACGAGTTTAAAATTGAATCTGTTGCTTTAAAAGTTAAACAATTAAATATATAGTTTAAAAAGTTTAAAAATTAGATTAATAAATCTATTTCAGATCATTTTGATATGGAATTCTGATATTCCCATTCCAAAAAGACCGCGGTGGCAAGGCATCAAAGCGTCCATACAAGTTGTAGCCATCGACGGAATATCGCAACGATTTTACCCTCACCTATTTATTAAAACTAGTGCAATATTATCGTTAGATGAAGATGCTGTTCTTAATACTGACGAAATCGATTTTGCATTTACAGTTTGGCAGAGCTTTCCAGATAGGATTGTTGGATATCCTGCAAGATCTCATTATTGGGACGATTCCAAAGTACGATTTTTACTTTATTTATTTATTTATTTGTATCTAAAGTAGCAATTGCATAATTAATTGTTTGTTTCAGCGATCATGGGGATATACGAGTAAATGGACAAATGAATATAGTATTATATTAACCGGTGCCGCGTTTTATCACCGTTATTATAATGTTTTGTATACCGAATTATTGAGTTCAACACTCCACAAAACGGTCCAGCAGTCTCAAAATTGTGAAGACATTCTTATGAATTTTTTAGTTAGCCACATAACTCGTCGACCTCCAATCAAAGTCACTCAAAGAAAATTATACAAAGACACATCGTCTGGGATAAGGTAATTTGTATTTTTTTTATTAGAGTTGATTATAATACTTTTTAAATGTATATTAAGTAAAATTGAATTATTATTTTAGGTCACCTTGGAATGATCCTGATCATTTTATTCAGCGACAAACTTGTATGAATACTTTTGTCGCTGTATTCGGTTATATGCCATTACTAAGATCAAACGTCAGATTAGATCCAGTTTTGTTCAAAGATTCTGTAAGCAATTTACGCAAAAAGTACCGACAAATTGAATTAGTTCATAACTAAGATTGTACAGCCATCGTGTTAATCGTTCGAACAACTTCTTATTTGTTGATTAACAAATATTTTTTTATGTTTTATATGTATAAATTGTATAAATCCATATTGGATTTAAGTAAAAGACTGAAACATTTTGTAATTATTTTTTTATTTTATTTTTTTGTTAAAACTTTGTTATTTAATGTTTTAGATTGTTTTTATTTAATAAATGTATTATTGATAGAAAAAAAATTTTATCTTGAAAATTTTAAATATCAAAAATCAAAATGATGCATTAAAAAGCATTAGTGTGGATGCGGCAGTTTTAAACCAAAGAAACTGAAAGTTTATAACTCAAAATACACGGGAAAGTTTTCGGGGTATCAGACGTACTTGCTATGGTACGTCCGTCGAATTATAAATTGTGGTACAACAGAATCAGAGCTCCCGCAATGAAAGGCACCCAAAGGCGGGACAGAGCTTGCGCCAAACCGGTGCGTCTGATGCCCCGTACGGGACGATATACATCCAATTTGCCGGAACGTATGACGTCTTAGCATTTACTACATCGACTGTACTATATGGGGTATTCGATGACTCAAATTTTTTTCCGTGTAGGGATATAAAGTAGTCCATTGCACAATTAATAAGGACAACTTTTAATCAGGATGAATTTTGTCAATCATAATTTTATATTTTTTAAAGTTTGTATTTAAATATTTTAAACGAATGGTGCTTTCAAAAGTTTTTCAGTACCAATATATGGATTTTATGTTACCAGTGTGCCATATGACATTTAACAATATGTTTACGTCTTTTACTTTTATCGAAGTTTTAATTAAAATAAAGCAAATATTTGTACAAAATCTAGATATAAAATATATTCAATTGAGATAGTTTCTTTTTATTGATACCCTCCTAATAATGTTTGTAAGAAAAACAGTGTTTGAGGAAATAACAATGGAAAAAAATTACGACAAACTATTTTTAGTTTAATTTAATCTCTCTCATAAGTGCACCTTACTTATATATATAGTTACACAAAATGTTGAAAAAGTGATTATGACATTCAAAATCTATATTGAAATATACAAATTTATAAATACTCTCGTTACAAGTTTTCCTCGACTCATTCAGTTCATAAACATTTGATAAATCATAGATACAAAATAAATACATATCAATGCTATGTACATAATAAAAGTTGCATTATATTTAAATCTAAATTTGTATATTTTTTTATTTAAATTGGAAGAAACGCGATGGATTACGTTAATTTGAAAACAAATACTGAAAATAAATTTGCTTTATCATTTTGCATAAAAATATTTTCATTTTTTAATAAGATCAATAAATATAAGTATTATTAGGAATACTACGTCTAGGATGCGTTTTCAGTCAACAGAAAATACTGGTATTTTACTTGACTAGTGGATACAGCAGAGGCTTTTCTCACCGAGTGAGAAGGACAGCACGAGCAAAGCGAGTGTCTGTCCATGCTCACGAGTGAGAAAGCTTCTGCTACGTCCAGTAGTTGAGTAAATTTCTTTTTCTTACGAGAGTGGGAAAAGTAATTACTTTTACCGCACGTGTAAGGAAAACATATTTTTATACATTTGTATAGTTTTGCTTTGAACCAATATGCTCTTTGAAAGATATCGAAAGACACCAAACACGCAATGTAAATGCTTTATTATATATTAATTGAATTTTTCAGGAATCTCTTTAATTAACTTTAATGTATTCCGCTTGGAGATTTCCTAGTTTATGTTTAATTTCATTAAAGGTAGGTCTTTTGTCGGGTTGTAAATCCCAAGCCTGAAAAAAATTATTATGTTATTATCTAAATAAACAAAAAATAATAAATATTTTACTATGATATTGAAAATAAAATTATACCTGTTTCATTATTTCATATATTTCAGGAGGACAACCATCTGGAGGCTCCATTTTATAACCTTTTTCAACGCATTTAACTACGTCTGCTAATTGCTGAAATTAAATTGTATTTTTATTAAACATTAATGCAAAAAATAATCATAATTTAATTAAAAAAATATACACCAACTTACAATTCTTGGATAAGGTACACGGCCAAATGAATATATTTCCCATAAAAGAATACCAAAACTCCACATATCGGACTTATTTGAAAATTTCTGAAAAAAATTTAATAATTAAGAAATTAAATATTTATTAAATGAAAGATTTTAAAATTGTTGGAAGGATTCAGTTTTATAGCTAAATAAACTCCGTTTCATAAATATTAAAAAATTACATTATGTTTTAGGGCCTCTGGAGCAGTCCACTTAATAGGTAATTTTCCACCATCAAGTGAAAAATTTTCGTCTCGTGCTAGCCCAAAATCGGAAACTTTTGCTGAACCGTCTTCTGCAACCAAAACATTTCTGGCAGCTAAATCCCTATGTACAACGTGTCTTGACTCCAAATAAGCCATGCCAGCACACGTATCGCTGAAATTATTATTTGAAATTATTATTAATTTCTTACAAGAATATTATTATATAAAACAAAAATCGAATTTCATAATTGCTTACTAGGCAAAATTAATTTGATCCTTTTTGGAGACATGCAATCTTCCTCGGGATCTTAAATAGTCAACCAAAGAACCCTTGCTCATATACTCTGTGACTAAATACATGTGTTGGTTATTAAAAACAAGTCCTAATAATTTGACAAGGTTATCGTGTATGAGGGAAGTCATGAGACTGGCCTCAGCAAGAAATCTTTGCGCCGCTTCGCTGTTGTCTTTAAGCATTTTTACCGCAACTTTTTCGCCCTTGTAAACCCCAAGCATAACATCCCCAAACTCTCCCTTGCCTATACATTCTCGTAATTCCAGGTCCTGCATCTGTATCACCCATCCTGCTTCAATAAAAGCCTTCGGGTCGACACAAAAGTCCTGCTTCCCTTGTTTTGGTAGAGGCGCGGTCAACTGAGTACAAAGTCCGTCTGCGTCTTGTTCATAGTGTTCCACAAGTAGTGCGAGATTCTCGAAAAATTCCTCATCATCAATCGTCAACTGGTTGTTTCTGTATTTGACTCGATAATGTTGCACCTTGCCTTGGTAGCACACACATAAGGTATAGTCACCAGGAAAATTTGTTGACTCTCGGACAAGAAACAAACCATCTTCTCGAGGTCTAAGCAATCTTTCGGCCGTTTCTCTTGATATTTTGCCATGAAACCAACTGTGAAAGAAACAAGTATTATAAAATTTAGCTAAAGACATTTTTTAACATATAGAAAAAGTTTGATGTCAGGATTGAGTTTGTGATTTTAAATTATGAGATTCAGTTTAGGAAATCTTATCCATTTATGAAACAATTCCTATTTGAACTAAATATTTATCTTGTAACTCGATATTTTACTCAATCCTAGTATCTGCTTTAATTATTCTATAGTTGCAACATCTATGATTATAAGCCCTGTAAAGCCATGAACATCAATAAGAACCACTATGTTCTAGAACAGTTGTCCAAAAATTACTACTTCATACCTTGGGCCCCCCAAAATATATAACTTTGTAAAATCTTCTGTCACTTTTCCATTAAAAGAAATAAAAATTAAAATTTCATCTCCTAAAATTATAATTATTTTTGAAAGAATAAAATAAAATGTTTTATGAATAGGTCTAGTTTTTGGGGGTTGATTACTTGTAAACTTACATTTTAGAAAGAATTGATTTCAATTGATTATTATAAATTGTTGATAAAAAAGTTATATCAATAAATCAATTTTTGATATTCTTTTTTCTTTTATCTGAAGTAACTTAATAAAAATGAATGACAAAAAAATAAATAAATTAGAATGGAACCTTACTAAATAGATGTTTTATAAAATTATTGTAAAATAATAATCAACATTAAAATTACAAATACACATATAAATGTAGATTAGACTAGCTATAAACTAAAAAAAGGTAGGTATACAAATTACTTACGGCATTGCATTAAGTTTAACTTCATGCCTTGGATTGATGGGCAGGGCTGTGTTTTTACTAGTGTTGGTAATGTTAGAGGTAATAATTACCGCCGAATCAACAACATTTGTTTGCAACGATGCAGTTTGAGTAGAGCTAACGTTTGAGTGGGTTGTCATTGTACACAATGAATTGGACAAATTGTTCGGTGTTGTCAAATTAAGGGAGCTAACAGACTGTTGATCAGCAATTGGAATAATCGCCTGAGTCGTTACGTTCGAAGGTAGTGATTGATGATTTTGATTGCAGTTGAGTTTCGTTTGTCGGATAAGCGCTGAGACGTTTGGATAACCATCATTGACATTAAAGTACATAGGCATTTCAGCATTTATCACTGCCGATATGGTTCACGTCCTAAATAACATTTAAATAGACAATATTCATTAGTCAGAAGTTTAATACAATCATTTTTTGCTAATATGATTATTTATTTATATTTACAATTTTTAAGTAATAAATAATATAGATTTTGAGTATTTATTTAATTATACTTATTTTGAAGTTTATTTTTTTATTTAAGTAGATTCAATGCCAACAAAAACAGAGTTCTATCCAAAAATATATGCAGGTGTTTAAAAAGTTTATAGGTTCAAATGTTCATTACGATGTTTGTTTTTTAATTTTATCTGCACTAAGAGTCCAGTGGAGGTCTGAACTCTCTACCATTCGGCGCCACCCGAACTCCGACATTCCGAGGACTTCGGCCTCCGATTGGAGATCATGTTTCCCCGAAATGGAGTTTTCTTAACTCCAAGTTTTCGGTGGACATATATTTTTCTTCAAATGGAATAAGTAAATCCATACTTTTGCAAACCACGATTTCTGGCTTTTCGAAATTATATCAAGTCCGAATGGTGGAGCTGTCAAATTTACATCTTTCTCTCAGTACAGAGTTTTTAGATGTATAAAAACATTCTACTTTACTAGGGCGGTAAAATGCCATTTTTCTCCTTTTGAACCATCAAAATGGCTGTAGGACATTTCGCTATATAACAAAAAATCATTTTTAGTTATTTTATGACATTGTAAGATGTCAAAGTTCTACGTTAATACTGGGAGAATAATTTTGTTAAGAAGAAAGTCTTATTGAATGAGAATTGTCGTCAAAGTTAGGTACTTCGTTATTTTTAGTCTCAAAAACTAATTTCATCGTCATATCCCCATCTCTCTCACCTGTTCTGATATTAAAATTCCCTCCGATGATTATTTCTTCCTCTAACTCTTCCTCAATTTTATGAATTTAGTTTATTCACTCTTCCACGTATTCTGTGTTATAAATACAGTAAATCTTTTTTGTTTTACAGTCCTTTTCAAGTACTTTACACATAAAGACTTCTTTTTCCCATACTATGATTTCGCTTCCGTCTCCAAAATTTTCTTTTATTACCCCTATCAGAATCCCTTCTTTTGCTCTTCCCTTTCTCTTGTTTTTTTACATGCTCTGCTTTTCAGATAAAATATTTGTGCAATTTGTTTCCCAGGTTTTTCCATTCATTCTTGTAAGATTATAATTTCCATTTCCTCTGTGCATTCCCAAAATCTCTTATCTTTTTTTCCCAGTCTTGCAACATTCCAAAAGATTATTCTTTTCTATCTTTTTTCCTTCTATTTGTTATTTTCTTTCTTCATTAATTTGATTTTCTTTTCTATTTTTATTTCTTGTATCGTTTTCTATATCCTAATCAGTATATCGACCTTCTATAAATTTTAACTACTCGTTCCCTTCTGTTCCTGTTTCTCCTAATCTTTTTTCTCCCTTTCTTTGTCTCTTGCCTCTCTTTCTCTCTCTCTCTGCCTCGTTTTCCTTTCCTTCCTTTAAATTCTTGTATATTATCCATTTTCCGTTCACGTAGATCTTACCTCGTCTTTTTGATTTCCCTTTCTTCATTTTCTTTTTTTTCATCTTTTATCCACTGAATTTTTATTACTTTGTCTACTAAAGTGTACACCATGGCGATTTTCTATTTCTTTGAATGATGTGAGAAGAAACTGAGTACCCTTCCCGACCGGGTTGGTTTTTTTAACCAATTAGTAGTTATTCTTTCATTTTGGACATTTACTGAGACATTTAAGAAACTTATAGATCTATTATTTCTATGTCAGTTTCAACTTTTAGTCAGTAACATCCAGCGTAAGTGGCGCAAACTATAACAGACAATTCTGAAGCAATGCAATAAACGAATTCAAGGTGAAAATATATTTGTCAGTGACATTGGTTTGAGGTTTTAATGCAGTTCAAGCCCCACACTGCTTACAGCACAGCGCACTCTAAGTGATGTTTTCCTATGCTTCTTTATTCTTTTTTTCATTTTAATAATAAATTGAAATTTTTCATTTTTGTTTGTAACATGTTTTTGATCAAAAAATGTTTTTTTAATTGAAAAACGTTACTACAATTGTTAACATATGTTTAAAGCTTCAAAAAAGTATTAATTTAAAGTAAATTAGATCCGACGCTTATAGATTTTTTAGCCGTATTTTTCTTGCCTATAAACTGTTTCAACATGTTTTAGTTTCTAATTTAAGAGGATAAGACGATTTTTACGGATACTAAAGTTTTGGTAAATACAATTAATAATGCAATTTACTTTACGTTTTAAAGAGATAGTTGGTGTTCTTGGTTCGTCATTGAACATTTCTGCATTTTGAAAATCTTCGGTTACTCGTTAGCCTGAAAAACTCGCCCGAAAAATGTGTTAGGTTCGGAAAAAATCTTCGGGTAAGTTATTTAGACGAATGAATAAACAAAAATACATTCTCAAGAAATAAAAATATTCTCTCAGAGTCAAAAAATACCAATTATGTCCTTAAAAATGTAAATTAAACTGTATTAATTTTATTTACAAAATTTCTAAATCGAGGGGAAAAGCACACGTTTATCTTCTAAATGTAAATAAATACATTTGTATGTAAATCTTGTTTCCTAACTGGTGCAATTATATTCTTTATGTGAAATTTGTATAAAACAATATACAGATGAAATTAATATGAAATCTTTTTGATCAATGTTAATGTTTAGCACTGTACTTCTGGATCACGCAAACATTGATCTGAGCAAAATTTAAAGGTTTTATAATGCATGTAGGGGCCATCTCTTTAATAATTTCTTCTAACAATAACTCATTTAAAGTTAAAATAACTAAGCGAAAAAGACTTTCGGTTCGACCCTAACATTCATCGAGCATTTTAGTACTAATTAGTTGCATATATTTTTAGATAGAGATTTGTCATGGTTGACATAAACGGCTCTATTTACGTTTATTTATTTATTTATGTGCAGTTTTAATAGGATAGGATACTAATGTTAAGGCTCCATGCAATATAGTAGGTTGAAAGTTAAAGTACATTATAGTACATAAATAAAATGACCAATAAAATGCATTGAACTGATAATAATAAACAAAAGATTTGAAATAATTGGTCTATAATTGGTACCATTTATTAGTAAAATATATTCACCCTAAATCAACCTGTTCAGTCACTGCATTCATCAAAATCGACATTTTATACAAAATAATATTTCGATTTTTACAGATTTTTTTATAGTAATCGAAATTATATATATCATATAGTTTTCCAGGAGAGTAAAATTGTTGTTCTTTTTTTTTGAAACACAAAAAGAACTTTTCTATCCTCGTAAAAAAAAATATCGTACGCAACTTGGCGAAAAATGCGACTGTTCACTTACTTCACCTCGCGCCAGTAGTCATAATACCTGAAGTGTACAAATCACACTTTTTCGCCCTAGTTCCGTAGTATACTATTAGTTTATACCAGTCAATGACTTTTTTTTATGTTAGACGACCATTATAAAAAAAAGTTTCACTTGTAACTAGTGGTGTGCGGGTTCCAGTAAATACGGGTCGGGTCGGTCTCGGGGAAATTTGACGGATTCAGGCGGGATTACTCAGCCTTTCAGGTTCTCGACTTAAAACGAGTTTTTCCCTATTATTCGAGTTAATCTAAATTTTTTTTTTCACTAGTTTAAATTTATAATTTAAATTTGTTAAATTGTGTGAAAATAAAAGTAAATTGGCTGAAACATTAGATTTATAAACTTATTATCAAACATTTAGCTAATAAATAATGATTATTTATATCTACAAAAATTAACTTACAAGGGAACATTCCTAAGTTATTATTGTCAAATTAAATATCGTTCATATAATTTCCATTATATCGCTGAAAATTGCAAAAAATCACAACAGCAGGTAATTGGCTGTTAATGATTTTTCCGCTATATAACGATATTTAATTCCGAAATTTTTCAAATCATATTTCATTTCCGAAATAAAAATATTCAATTAAATGACACTAATTAATGACATTAATTAATTTATAAATTTAACTAAATTTGGATTAATATAAGACATACAAACAATTTTAATATTGCATTGATGAAAAACTTTCATTATCAGGCAGGAAATTTAAAAAATATATATCGAGTGTCTCAGACCACCCGTCCACCCCAATTAACTTTAAAATGTACCATCCATGGAAAAAAATTGCTGATAAAAGTTGTTCTTCTCGAAAAATTCTACAATTTGTTCTGTTAATTTCCATCCTAAATGGCCCCACTGTCAAAAATTCATACAAACATAATTTTTATAGGAAAATCTGTCGGATCGGAAACCCGAATCGCGGGAACTCGCAACTTCGGGAACTCACATACCTCTACTGGAAACGAGTCCGCTCAAAACGAGAATTCGGCCATAACGAGCAAATTTTGAAATTTTATTGGTTTTAGGTTGTTTCTTTAAAGAAAATTTATTGGTTTTAATATAAAAATACTATATACAAATATAAAAATTTCCAAAAATAATTTCTTTTGAACTGTTAAAACGAGCAACGATATCTTATGTCGAAAATTCACAGCACAGTGAATTTCATTATTTTAATTTAGGCAGCAAAATCGATTTTTACTTGGTAATTATACAGTTTTTAGTCATAAGAAATGTCTAAAATAGTTATCTGACAAAACTAAATTAAAATTGAAAATTCATTGATTAGTATTATCATCAGTAGAACTTAATAAACAAAATATAGACAATTTATTTTTAATATGAATTTTGTTTTAACAAATTTATGAAAAATCGAAACTTTTTTGGTGGAAAAATTGACTTATATGATATGAAAATTTTCAAGTAATTATTTATTCTTTTAGTATTTTCATAAAAAAAGTCATTTTTAAGTTTTAAATAAAATTCCTAACTGAACGGGTTGAAATATTGACATTGAAATCATTCAAAATTATTATGATCAAAATTTGTATTGATATTTTGTTAAATTTATATATACCAAGCTAGTAGCTACGCTACCGCAGTTTAAATCAAAACGCCTTCAATAGAACATTTTGTAATGTTTAACTTTATAGTAAATAGTAAAAGCATGTATTCTAACTTATTTTTAATCAATATAAAAGAACTTTAATACCTCTAAAATTATCGCAAGTAATTAAATTTAATTATAAGTTATTATCTTTTAAAATATTTCTTATGTGTAATATATTAAAAATGTAAATTTCTATAATTGTTTGAGGAATGAGTTTACAAATTTTGCCCCAGAAAGCTATTTTAATGGTGCTACTATAGATACTGATTTGGCCTAAACTGCCGTGCTAAAGAAGAGCTACCGAAATTACAAAATTATTCTAAAATAAAATGTAAAATTATTTTTACAGTTTTAATACTTATTTTTTAAATTTCAGATTGAGTATACACTGATTTATTATATGTACAATTATTATTTATCTTTGTTATCCATAAAAATGAATTTTGATTTTGACAAATCATGGACCAAAATTGAGTGCAACTACTCCCGAGTTTGTGATTCGCCTAGGGAACCACGATAACCTAAATAAAGTGGCCCGCAGCGAAAATCGAACTCGCTATTCCCCAAAGGCTAGTTCAGTGACTTAACTCGCTACATCGAGGTTACTTGGTTTAATATAACATTATATTATATAAAAAATTGGACAAACATTGAACTTTTAATTCAATCATTTTAAATTTGAGAAAAAATGTAATGTGTGCGTGAAACGCAATTGGAATATTTAATTTTCTCTAATATTTCAATCAAATTTGATCGCCTTTTGAACAGAAGCGATTGAAATCATCAATTTTTACATTTTCAATCGCTTTTGGACGATCAAAATGTAAAATCTCAATTTTCAATTTAGGGGCCTAACGGTTTTTGTCGGAATCTTCCACATGGAAAGAAAAATAATACCTTTTTACTAAAAAGATTGATTTTAATAAAATATTCAGATATTTTCTGATAGCACTTTACTGGAGACTTTTACCAAAAAATCGATATTACCCGATTCTATCCTAATTTTAAGAAGTTTCGGAATTGGATTTGAATTCTGATAAAATCGAACTTTTTTGATCGTCTTTCATTTACAGGGTATTTACAGTTGCTCTTCTTTAATACGGCAGTATAGCATGTGCACCATGTTAGGAGTAAAGCAGTATTATACTCTCTCAAATGATGTAATAGAACATTGTTTTATATACCTGTATAGTAAAAATAATTAATATTATTAAAATTATATAGTTTTGTTTTTCAGAAATACAATCGAAAAACAATCGAATTCTACAAAATATATCTAACTGGAATCAATTTTTAACTGTTTTGACATTTCTGTCTACATATGAAAAATGACTAATAAAGAATATGACAAATTAGAGAAATTATTGAATTTTTTTCTATATAGACATTCAACTGAATAGAAACTTTCTTTGAAAGAATTTTCACGTTGAAAAGTTTTTTCACTTGATTAGGATGTCCAGCGAATTTTCGAAAAAATTCCCGTACATTCCCCGCATATATCTGAAATTACATTTACAAATTGTTATAATTAATTTTTAATATTTCCTTATTTAGAATACTCAAAAAAGTAAATTAAATATTCATGAATAATAAAACTTATAATAAATCCCTTTTTCAACAATTTCAAAATATAATATAATATACATGGAAAAATGTCAATTTTACATTTTGATATTTATATTTTAGACATTTGAAAGAAAATTCCACATAAGACAAAACATCTCATACATTTCCTGTAATTTTCCCATACAATTAAAATTCACGTAAAATTCCCGCTTCTCCCGCTTTGCCCGCAGACTGGACATTATGTTAAGTCATAAATATTAGAATGTTAATGTGAAAAAGTTAAAATTTACTCGATATCAACTTTTAAAAATTATTAAAATATTCAAACTTTAAGCGAAAAAGCGTTATAATACATAATAATTTTTTGAATAGTTGTATTCAATTGAATGCTTTATTTTCCTATTTACCTACGACCAAGATATATACAAAATAGACAAAGTAAATCTTTAGAGAGCTTTGAATATGCATGAAGCAAATTCGGAATGAAATGCAATCTCAATTTCGTCAGTGTTAATTTTAATTAAATATGTATTTATCAGTAAGCGTAGTTTCGGAAAAGAAATGATAGAATAAATATGTGTAAGTACCTTTCATAGTTTTTCCTTAGAAATAGTTTTTAAATTTGTAGTAAATTAGCATCATTAATAAAATCCAGCAAACGCATTAATACAGGAAGTAATTAACTATATTTCATAAATAAATCTGAAAATATAAATAAATTAATTAACAAATAACATGTAAATTTAAAAACTAATGTAATTTTAACGTTCGCAAATTATTATAACCCAGAAATAATTATCAATAATTAGTAAGAATAAACAAACTATTTTATTAATAATTAAAACAAAATTATTACATTTTTTAATTAAGAAACCTATATGATCAAATAATGATTTGGAAATATTTTTAAATAAACAAAATTATTCGAATTAGTTATTAAATAATAATTTGCAGAAACTTCATTAAATTACTTTTTTTCAATTTACTTATGCAGATTTGTAAACTTTTTTTTCAAAATCTTTTTTAGTTTAAAAATTCACAACTGTCAAATTAAAACACAATTTTAAAACAAAAATAATAATTTCACAAAAATTAAATCTAATAAAACACCATCCTTATTAAAATTTGATCCAAAAATCTACTTGCAACAAAGCGTCAACAAATTAGGAACCCAAAACCCGTATCACTTGGTAGAAAAAATATTCTCAAATCTATTAGCTAGAAATCTTTGTTTTTGTTAATAGTTTCACCACAAGGATAACAATTACAAAACGTAACAAAAATTAAACAAAAAGCAGTGCAAAACAAACCCCCAGTGTCACACACTTCATTTAATTCTTGACAATATTTAATGTATCCAAACCTAACCTAAAAATCCGTAACATTTCTTTTCCTCTATTACGTCGCCCACATTCATTATTTATCAATTGTTATAATTACACGCGCACGCATAATTAGTTGATAAACGAATGCGAGCTTGCCGCATGCATAAATAACAATTAAATTACAATATTTACCGTGAGCAGTAAACAGCACTCTATTGTCAACAATATTGGACGAAGTTGTTTAGGCTTTATTTGGTAACTTTGGTTATAACGTTTGATAAACAACAATACTTGTAAAATATAGCTATCAAACTTGTTACCGTAACAATATTATATAGTCAACAGTATACAGTAAAATTCATTGATGTCGACCGTAAAGGCCATATCCGTAAATGACATGTTTTCATTTCTGAGAATAGTCTGTCCAAGATACGAACAGTGTCATTAACACTTTAACCATTTTTTTAATTTTTTATTATAACAAACAAATTAGCGCTACAATTTTTTAATGTTTAATTTAAAAAAAGTTATTTAATTTTGAGCTTGTAGCATTTTTGGGTGGATCACAACCAGAATACTTCGACACATTCTTCTATATATATATATGTTTATATAAATAGAAGGAGAAAGAGAGAAAGAAAGAATTCGCGTGCATGGAATATTTACTTTTACGATTTATTTTCTTTATGAATAATTTTAAATGAATAAAGCGAAAAAAATAAATGATTAATCTCAGTTTCATTGATGTATTGTTGTGTCTAATTGAAAATGATTTACAAACAAAAAATTTGCGCAATATTCATTAAAGTTAAAAATATTTGTCAGCAATATTTCAAGAGAATTTGTTATTTTTATTTGTATCTTATAATTTGTTTTGAAAAATTTATTATGAAATTCGTTTTTTTTTGTTAGTATTTTACTTTTTTTGAAAATTTTATTGTTTGCAATTTTAGTATTAACAATTTTAGGCATAATAAAACATGAAAATTTGAAAAGAACGCTGCACAATTTTGTAAAATACGTAGATAAGCATTGTTTTTTATATTTCATTAGACAGAGTATATGTATTGCATTTGTATGTGTATTTACATTTGCAGAGTTTTGATACACAAATGTATCACTACGTGGCAGTCGCGTATCAATTATCTTTTGAATGAGGTAACTACGATTGGAGTGAATCAAATGAATTAAAAGGATATCAAAACAAATTGTACTTATTATGGTTAACGCAGAATAGAGTTCAGGGTTGACTCTAAATGCAGTTTTAATTAAATATGTACATTTTAATATAAAAAAAGATATTTTTTCGTTTTGCTCTCAAATTAAAAAGTCGCTTAATCTTTATATTAATCTCAAAAACCAAAATTTGTCCTAAGAATTTTTTAAAGTTTTAAATACAAACTAGAAGTCCAAAATTTTTCGCTTGCAGCTTTTGTTAATCACAGAAAAAATTAAAAAATTGTGATAAAAAATCTTTAGGGTTCTGGTGATTTTCGGAAAACTTTAGATGGCGCTAGAAAAATGTAAAAAAACTGTAAATAAAAAAAATAAAACGTTTATGTTAATAATATTATTGTTTTGAGTTTTAATTTACGTTTTAAAAAATAAATTTAAAACTTTGATCATGTGATTTTTTAAAAATTCATTTTATCTGAAGACATAGAAATATCTCGAAAACTATCCGTCGGATCAAAAAAAGTGGGTAAGCGATTTCGGCCACAGATAGCGCTGTAATCGACAAAAATCAAAATGAGAATTTGGTGAGAAATAGTTGAACCCCCACCCTCACTGTCAAAGGGTGGGGAAGCGAAAGGCAGTGCAACGCGATAAGAGCTCACTCTTCTTCGATAATAAGAACTGAAAACACCTTCCAAAAATTTTGAAAATGAATGCTGCAACAGTAGAAGAAAAAATTGAAAAGATTTTGATTTATGGTGAATGCAGAAGGAATATTGATGATGCTATCATTCTGTATGCCTAGCGTTTCCCCGAAAATGTTCGATCACGTTCTTTCTTTTACAAAGTTGTGAATGCTTTTACATCAGATGGCAGCGTACAAACCAAAAAGAGAAAACGAAGAATAACTGTTACTGGGGAAGCTAATGAAATAGCTGTATTAGCAGCTGTTCGACATAACCCAGAGGTAAGCATTCGACAATTGCATGCAGATTCGGGAATTTCTGTACACGGAAAAAATATTAGTGTTTGACACCGGCTTACAATAACTAAACGCAAAAGTAGTGATATCCTGATCTTTAGGAGCTGTGGGCTCCTAAGTCAGAATTTGAGCCGTCATAATCTGGCGCTTGCGTCGTTCGAACAGCGCAGCAATAAAATTTAAGAGCTGTCAGCTCCTAAAATTTGAACAATATACTGACTTAACCTATAGGAAGACACGTGTACTTGTGAAAGTAGTTGATAAGTTTTAACATTTTTTCCGTGTAGGTAGTATTCACAAAATATTGCATCGTCATAAGTATCACCCGTATCACATTTCACTGCATAGATATTCTAAACATCAAAGGTGAGGACTAACTTAATACCAGCACCCTGATTTTGATTTTTGTCGATTACAGCGTCATCTGTGGCCGAAATCGCTTTAATCGTAGGTCAAATTGAGGTATTTTTTCTGGGAACCCGAATCTGCAATAAAAAATGGGGGTTTCTATTTAAGTTATAACTTCCCCTTCCATTACCCCCAGGGGGTGGAAGTGGGGGGTCGAGTTTGGTATCATTGGATGTCCCCCGTCGAGACCATCAAATTTCATTACCCACTTTTTTGATCCGACGGATAATTTTCGAGATATTTCTATGTCTTCAGATAAAATGAACACCCGTATATATCATTGATCTAAAACCTGTTCAAAAACTTATTTGATATTCCGCTAATTATTATGCAAATACGATCTGAGTCATAATTATAGCTATTGTATGTTTTACTATTATGAATGTACATTTATAAAAACCAAAATCAATATTCATTATTGACTTTTTATAATAATAAACTATACTTACTGATTAAACAGTAAATAAATCAAATTGACTGATAATTAGTTAATAAATATTGTTATTAGAGCATAATTTCAAAACTGAAAAAAATATATAAAATCAAGTGAAAATAAAGTAATAAAAACCAGTGAAATTCTAATAAAAAAATAATTATTTTGTATTTTAATAAAATAAGTATTTCATCATTTTTTCAATTTTGTATAAAATAAATCTTATTTATTTTTTACTAAACAAATTTTGCAAAAAAAAATTTTCACAAAATTTCAAAAATCGATAGTTTAATATCGATATATTTGTGCCTAATATCGAACTCGAAAAAAAGTTGTTATCGAATATCAGTTCAAAGGAGAGAGAAGCATTCATCTGAAGCATTTCATTTTTGAGGTTATATTTTATTATATTACAGACTGTTAAAATGTCATTGGAAGAAAATCAAGAAATTTTACGTTTAGGACCGAACCCTAACGTCACGTATCCTATAAAAGTTCAATATTGTGGAAATTGCTCACTTCCCATTGAGGTAATTATAATAATAGCATATGAAAACAATTTTCAAGCATATTCATACAAATTTTACTTAATTTTTTTCAACACGTTAAATTCTAATATTTGCATAAAATATATAACTTTAAGTTATTGCACTTAGAGTTTTATAATTGATGTTGAAATTCGTTATTATGAACAACAAATATGGAAAAATAATAGAAAAAATTTGATCAAGTACAATTTCAACTTATACAATTTGAAAGTCATAAAATTTGTATTCTTATATTTTTTTCTAATAATAATTATGACGTCTCAATCCGGTTAAATAATAATTATATATATATAAACAAATATTGCTTGTGTAAATCATATAATGATTACATTTTTATAAGAAAAAATGATATTTGAAAATTAACTTACAAAAATAATATGTATAAAAAATTATATTTAATATATTGCAAGATTAATGAAAAAGTATATTAAAATTATATTTTCTCCTACAGTATTGTGAATATTACCCGGAATATGAAAAGTGTAAACAATGGTTAGAAAGAAATTTACCCCAGGAATTTGAAAAAGTTAAATTAGGTGAGCTTACACCATTAACATTAATTATTTATTGATAAAATGATAATTTATTTGTGCTTTTTCAATATAGTAATAAAAATCGATTGATTAATATTTATAGTTGAAGATAGTACAACAGAAGCAGGAGGAGTAGGAGAAGATGAAAAGAAACGTCAAAAACGAGGAGGAAAAGGAATGCTAAAAACAAAAAAGAAAGAAGATGTCCCTAAATTAGTGACGGTTTCCAGAGCACCAAGAGGAAAGAAAAAATCTGTAACCGTAGTTACTGGATTAAGTACATTTGGTAAATTATTCACAAATGAATTATTAATAATTACTTAAATAATTAAATTATTTAAGTTTAATTTTTTTTATAAAGATAACAATTTTTAAGAGAATTTTATAGTAAAAAATATAGTTAGATAACTGATTTAGTTATAAAATATTATTTTTTAGGTATTGATCTTAAAGTAGCAGCGAAATTTTTTGGAAGTAAATTTGCATGTGGCTCAAGTGTAACTGGAGAAGATGAGATAGTAATTCAAGGTGATATTAAAGATGATCTTTTCGATGTAATTCCTGAAAAATGGCCCCAGGTATTTATTAAATTTACTATTATATTGCATATTTTATAACATTTCACCATTAAAAGACCAAAAACTAATTATCTCAATCTTTGGTTTGCAGATTGACGAGGACTCAATTGACGATCTTGGCGATCAAAAAAGATAATGCATTTTTCATATTTGTATTCGCACAATATTTATGATTACATATACAACATTCATAGACATTTATATCGTGTAAATAATAAATATTCAATTTTTTGAATTATCCATTCATAATTGTTTTTCTCCTCGTTCTAAAAAAATCTATTTTTTTTTCTGCAAATCAATTACACATATCTTCAATGAATTCCACCTAAGTTTAACGCGTTTAAATTGCGGACCTGTCTTATTGATTATCTGTCGTTTTTCATTAGTGCAAGAATTCTCACTCAAGACAAGAAACAAAATGTATTATCCTGATAAACCATCAAAGTAATATCAAAGAAAAATTTTAAATCTATTTTAACAGAAATAAATATAATCAAAATAATCAATACGTTATTTTCCTAAAATAATTATCTTTTTTGCAAAAATTTCTTACACATACGTACTCCCATTTAACAACCCCATATTTTATATAGCTATATATAAATATACACTCACAAGAAGCTGTCCTACATAATGACAGTTAAAGGAATCTGCTTTACCGACTTGTGCTGTTTGATTGCGCATGACCTGAGTGCTGGCTAGTGGGGGGCTGACATTTTGTGCTGAGACCGAGCAAACTACAATGTTTCGACGAAGACTTGATTTTTTATGCGCGTTAATTAACGAGTAAAAATAATGTCGTAATCGATTGAAAATTTGGGTGTTTGGATGCGCGCGACAAAATGTAAGAACAATTTATCGTGGACAATCGCGCGTCTACCCAAAATCAAGCCAAAATTATAAAGTCTCTCTTAAGTTCATGTCACTTGGCTTATGTATCGATCCCCGATTCGTGGCCGATGTATTTCGCGTTCGAGCACAAGCATGTTTGTAAACTTTTCGATCAACTAAAAGTCAATTGAGATGGAGATCGTGGGCGATTATGAATATAACACCAAGGACCTCATTGGTCATGGTGCTTTTGCCGTCGTTTTCAAGGGCAGACATCGCAAAGTAAGTTATTAATCAATCACTTTTTTTCACTTTACATAAAATGCTCCAATATAATATTTACTTTTTAATTTGCATAAATAATTATTTAAAACTTTAATTTTACGATAAAATTATTTATTCGACTTATTTTTTTTGTTTTTGTATTGATGTCATTGTTTGTATTATTTTTGAAATAAATTTTTGTATTTCATTTCAGAAAGCAAACTTTGTTGTGGCTATCAAAAGTATTACAAAAAAGAGCTTGTCCAAGTCGCAAAATCTTCTTGGCAAGGAGATCAAGATTTTAAAGGTTTGTGTGATTGGAATTCTAAGGGGGGGTTCTGGACTATTTTTGGGACTGAAATTACAAATGCGAGGAACGCTTTAATGAAATGTTTTATTTTCTTAATAAAAAAGTGGAATTGCTGAAATTATTATATGTTCTGTTTGTGAAAATTTGTAGAACAAAAGTTGTTTTTATTTCAAGTTTTACATTTTATAAAAAGTAAATGAAAAGAAAATAACATTTGTAAATGTAAAAGAAATTGAAAATTTCTTTGCCTTTGTTTTTTTAAGTTATCAATTTATAAACAATAAAAAGAGTATGACTAATGAAAAATAAAATTAGACTTATATAAATAGCTGAATTGTCATTTTAAAAATGAGTAATAAGTTGTATTGCACTTTTCTTTAACATGAATTTTCAAGTTTTGTTAAACATTTTAAATTAAAATATAAAACCAATATTTATCATTTCAACATTAATAAATTATTTAGTAAATTTAAAATGAATAACTTATTTATTTTGTTCAATTGTTTTGTTAACTTATCTTAATAAATGTATTTTCGTTATAGGAGTTAACAGAATTACATCATGAAAATGTTGTGGCCCTTTTGGATTGTAAGGTAATTATAGTATAAATAAGCATAAATACGTTAATAACTATAAACCTCAAATTTGGTAAGTTAACATTCAAAAAATTTTCAGGAATCTAATCTCAATGTCTTCCTTGTTATGGAGTACTGCAACGGCGGAGATTTAGCTGATTATTTAGGTGGTGAGTGCAAAATAACTTTAATGGATTTTATCTATTTGTAAATGTAAATTTCATTTAATTAATTAAAAGTTAAAAAAAAATTATAATACTAACTAAATCGTATATTCTTTCAAAATCAGCTAAAGGAACCCTGTCTGAAGATACGATAAGGGTGTTTTTGAAGCAGCTTGCGGGTGCAATGAAAGCGCTGCATGCAAAAGGGGTGGTTCATCGAGACCTGAAACCACAAAACATTTTACTCAGTCATAACTGTGGTAAAATCTGTCCACAGCCCCACCAAATAACTCTCAAAATTGGTATGTAAAACATATTAATACTTTTCTCATTTATCATTTAAACATTTTATTTATATTTCAACTAATAAAATTGATTAATAATTTTTTACTATTTTTTAATAAAATTCTCTTTTTTATAGCTGATTTCGGATTTGCCCGTTTTCTGCAAGACGGCGTAATGGCTGCAACTCTTTGTGGTTCTCCAATGTACATGGCACCTGAAGTCATAATGTCACTGCAGTACGACGCAAAAGCGGATCTTTGGTCGTTAGGCACGATTGTTTTTCAATGTCTTACCGGCAAAGCGCCGTTTCAAGCGCACACACCTCAGGCATTGAAAATGTTTTATGAAAAGAATGCCAACTTAGGGCCAAAGTAGGTTTTACATTTCTTTTTTCTTTCTTTGAAACAGAAAGAAAATGTCCAAGTTACTAAATTACTGATTTATTATTTTTAAAGAATACCATCGGGAACTTCAGAAGAATTATCCCACCTGTTAATGGGACTCTTGAAACGAAATGCAAGGGACAGAATGCCTTTTGACGAATTTTTCAGTCATCCCTTTTTGCAAGGACCCAGAGAAAGTCCGAGCCCTGTACCGGCTGAATTGCCTGCGTCACCTGGAACCATATCAATGCCCGAAGGAACGGTCCCTGGACCGCGATCAAGCTCGGAAATTAATAGTCCATGTTCTAGTCCCGAAGATGACTTTGTATTAGTTCCCAGTGATCTTAGCGATATTGATAACAATACTCAGCAAATCAAGTGAGAATTTTATTAGTTTAAATATTACATTTGAAAATAATTTTTTACAGTAAAGAAAAGGATGTTAATTTTTTTGTTTATTTATAATTAAATAATTGAATTTTTAGTAACTACTTTTGTAAGTACACAAAACAAAATAGCCGTGAAGCTGTGAGTCCACCCAGACCCAATTTCTTACCAATTTCGGAACCAATTCCTGTGCCAACTCAACGAAGCATCGCTCAGATACCATCTCCATCAAGCACCACTCGATCAGGCAACAGTGTAGTTCCACGCTCGCAACCGATTAGCATGAAGTGTAGCATTGATTCACATCGGAGTCACGTTGTTGATATTGGATCTCTCAGTCCACCAAGTGTGCAATTCGTTATTGGTACTCCTCCAAATAGAAGGTGAACTTGAAATGCCCAATTAGTTAAAAAATCAATATTTTAAAATTAAACGAAAAATACACAATCTAATTCTTTGATATTTATTATATATTTTGCTCTTGAAGCAAACAAAAAATTTGATATTTTTCCAAATGAGTTTTTGACACACAAACACAAGATCTATATTAACTTGATTATATTTAGATTTATGTTTGTATTTGTTTAATGTATAGATTGGATTGTATTTTTTATTGACTGGTTGATAATTAATTTGACAGATTAAGCGAAACGCCTCCACCGCCAAACATTTGGCAAGTAAGTCCAGTGGCCCGATACTCTCATCCAACTAGTGGAAATTCACCTCTCAGAAGATCTAGTAATAACAGTGCATCATCCCCCTTGTTGACTGGTCCTTTGGCTGTACTGGGCTCCCCGACTGCTAAAGCTTTGCAAGACAACAATAATACCCTCAGGCACTCGCCTATAATACCTTTTGGAACTCGAGCTGTTACGTTACCGGAAATTTCAGGTTCGTGTGAAATTGAATTATATAATGTTATTTATGTTTTAATTATAATTTATGATTATGATTACATACAATTCTCATCAAAATTGAAGTGTCATCTAACAATTTTCAAATTGTCATAACTCAGTTAGTTCTCATCGAAAATTCATTGTAACTCAGTCAACGTCTTTATTAATTTCAAGTTTGTGTAGGGAAATTGTAGAGCAAAATGTGTTCTTCGAATTTTTTATTATATTTTTCTGAAATTAATTAACCCTTCATGTACCAGACATTTCTTCGCTTTACCAGTTTTTTAATTCTATTATTCAATTGTTTTATTAGATAAACAGAATGTTTTGATAATTTTCTATATTTATGTAAAATAAATATTCTAATCTTTCGAATAATTGCGAGTAGCATAAATTAAAATATGATTAATATGACTGATATTATTGCTAAAAGAACCCAAATTGATGAAAATTAGGTCGGTATGTCATACCGACCTGGGATTTGAAAGGTTAAATCGGTTTAAAAACAATAAGTCTTCCATTGATATTAACAGAACTATTTTATACGATTCAAACGCCGTAAATGAGTTTAAACTTAGTATAATAATTACAATTATTGTTTTTGAAAAAAATGAGATACTTGAGATTTATAGATTTTAAACGTACGGCTAAAGTTTGAGTCCAAAAATAAGAACTGACCGAATTAAGACAACTTGAAAATTTTCAATTTTTCATAAATTCGTGCGTGACACTTTAATTTAAGTGAGTAATATATTTAAGATTAAATATGTACGGTTAAATATATTTATTAATAAATGGTTAAAAATGTATTGTTTCAGAAGCGGGAAGTTTCCAAGATCTTTTCGCTGAAATAAACACAGGGACGACTGATGATAGACGACTGACGTTTATAGCGCCTGAATTGACTGAAGAAACATTACTTGAACGTGAACATAATGAAATTTTGGCCAAGCTGAACTTTGTTGTCGCATTTTGTGAATGCGTCTGTGATGTCGCTCGGAGTCGGGCTGGCCCCCTCGGCGCAGCTTTGGGCAGTGTTGATCAGTCCAGCAACGCGGCTACAAGACGAAGAGCAGAACAAGTTATACTCTTAGTGAGAGCGTTGCAATGGCTGAGCTCTGGATTGAGCCTTGCGACACAACATTTAAAGGCAGGACGATTGCAGCCTACTGTAGCAGTTAAAGATGGTTATTTTTTTTATATTTTACTAATTAATTTGAACTGTTTATTAAAAAAAAGAGCATATAACTAATATTTTAATTTTTTTTTAGTTGTGAGTATAATGAATGAAAAATTCAAGACGTGTTTGACAGAATGTAAACAATTGAACAGCGCCGGCTTATTACGTCAAACAGGAGCAACTGCTGATAAGATACTTTATAATCATGCTATACAAATTGTAAGTAATTTTAAAAAAATAATATTCTTCAATTTTGTAATAATTGAAAATTGAGAAATAATTAAATACTCTGTTAGAGAACTTTTAAACTAAAATATTTTTAAAAAATGTAACTGATGAATTATTAAGCTTGTTGAAGTTTTAAACTCAAATATTTACTGATATCATATGTAATTTAAGAAAAATTTAAATTATTATTTGAATTTTAGTGCCAATCAGCAGCTTTAGATGAACTTTTTGGAAATCCCACGGAATGTTGCGAAAGGTATCGCACAGCTCAGTTATTACTACATTCATTATCGCAAAATGTCAGTCACAGTCAGGATCGAGCACTTCTTATCAAATGTAAGTTGACATTTGTATAAATTGTCTTCCAAAACAAAATTGATTATTCATTTTTTTTGTATCTATTTTAGATAAAGAAGCAGTGGAAAAGCGCCTTTTCGTACTCGAAAAGCAAGGCTATATTTATGCAACTGATCCTACGTAGCGCTTGTAAATAGTTTGGTGCAACGCAAAAAAATTAATTCAGCTCTGTTTTGTATGTCACAATATTTCTACGTATAAATGATGTTCCGACGAAACATACAAAGTTAAAAGACCTGGAAAATATGTTGACGATTGTTTTCATTTATTTTTATTAATTTATTATGATGAATTATTAAACTGACCATAAACAAAAAATAATTTTTTGGATTGTATTAAATATATATGTATATGTAAAATGTTCGATTGTATTCGAATATATTATAATGTATATCTACACAATGAACAAATATTTTTTTTCGTTCTCGGTTTAATAAAAACACGCGTATGATAATGTGCGACAAAAGCAAGTACCTTTATTTTGGGCTGTACAAAAATACCATTTATGCTGTTATTCGTATGTAACATCAATTTAAACACTCGACGTATCTAAGCTTTAGTACAATTATTTATAAAACATTAACAAATATTAACATTCCAAGTATATTGATATATTTATTCCTTAATTTTGTTCTCCTTGTTTTTGTTATAAATTCTAATCCTTTTTTATTTGTACAAGTTTCGTGAGTTTTCTATAAAACTATTAAGCGGAATGTAAGTGTTAAATTTTTACTACAAAATTATTAGGAAAAATTAAATTAAAATAATTTTATTTTTCTTTTTTAGTCGATTTTGGTGTAATTTCGCTGTCTTTTGGTTTTTCGTTTAGTTTCATTATAGAATAGTTAAGTGCCATTGCATACGTGCCCCAGATAAAGTAAGGTGCAATAAGAAGTCCAGCAATTTTGTTTGTACGATAGAACACTGCCCCAAGGGCTCCAGTACATCCCCAGAGAGCGATGATTTCAAAAAATGCCTAAAAATAACAATTTTTTGAATTATTTTTTTCAATTAAAAAAATGTCAAAATTCTCTTTTTTTGTTTGAACTAAAAAAAATTTAGATAAAATGTGTACCAATTTAATTTTATGCAAGGAGAAAAATATTGGTGACCACGCCCAGTTCAGTGCAAGATTTGTACCGTACACTGACATAGGTAAAGTTAAGTCTTCAAAAGTAGCTGAATCACGTATAACTAAGTATGAGGCATAGCCAACAGTGGAGTAAATTGATGTCCACACTGGTGCGAAAACCCAGTTGGGAGGAGTCCATGATGGTTTTTGTATATTCTGAAAATTACATTTGTCCAATATTTTTTTAAAATAAATTTATCTATTAATAATTATTTAAATAAAATAAATATTTATTTTAATGTAATTTCTTAAATAATTAATGATTTTAAAATATTATTAGTAAAGTAATTTTTAACAAAATAAATATTAAAAATTAAAGAGAATTTTAATTTTAATTAAATGTATTAGCATAACTTAATGGCTAAATATGTCATATTTTATCACATTTATACATTTATTGATGTACAACTGAATACATTGTAGCTTGCTTGAAAGCATGCAAAATAGTTTTTTTTACAGTTTACATAATATAAAAATTATAAAATGAGCAAAAACTGTACAGACGCACGTATAATATTACGTCTGTACAATTAAAATTATATTTCTCCAAATTTCAAATAGTGATAATTACGTTTCATAATTATTATTTATGCAAAAGTTTAACAATGTCATTATTATAATTAATAATAATTACTTTACTTTTATTCAGTTTATTTTTTCATTTTTAAAACAATATAATTATTTTTAAAAAATGTTATTGTGCTATTCATTAATAATTTATGTCATTTATAAATTATTTTATTGCGAACTTACTTTGTACCAAGTTTCAATATTTTTGCGAGTGATATAACCGTTAACTAAACCACCTAAATTTGGTGCCACTACTGCGGCAGTCACAACGGGCCAATTATTCTCAAACACTGGCATAATTTTTATTATTTTCTTTTTATGACAAACTGAATGAAATTATTGTTTTCGCCGGTGTTAAATATTATGATGTATCATGGAACAAAGCAGGTGATCTTGACTACCAACAGACTACGTCATAATTACGGTCCGTCTGGGCAGGAACGTATCTATTCGTTAACTCTTAATTTAAGAATTTTACTTTTTATCAATGTTGTTATAATAAACGCGATTAGTAATTTTAGAATTGTTTAAATCTATGAAAAATATACAAAGTTTTACTATGTATATAATAAAGACATGTTAAATAATTGTTGCAAACTTTTTTCAAATAATTAGTTATTTATTTACATGTAAATTGTAATAAATATACTAAATACAAAGATTTTTTATACAAAGAGTTTTGGCTTTATTATTATTATTTTTTTTTGTTACTAATACGCAGTATTGGTACTTAAGATTTTTACATTTTAGTTTGGAAATTTAAGCTTTAAAAAAAAGTATTTATAAATTATAATTAAAATTAATGGCAATGTTATAGAATTACAAAAAATATCTTTTTTGTGAATAACATTGTGTCTTAAAAAATTATGATTATAAAAATTAAGTTTCAATTCGTGGATATAAAAAAGAATATCATCAGTTATGTATAATGATTAGATACTGAAGATAAAAACTATATATACATAATTTGTTTTACAAATAAAGTGCGCAAACAGGTGTTACGCCAAATTCTTGAAAACCATTTTCTCGAACAATTTTGTAAATTATAATTGACATTTAAATGGAGTTTAAGTTAGAGTTCAATTTAAAATGATTTTTTGTTTTCGTTTTAATTATTAACAAAGCACTGAATACATAATAAATTGATATGTTGTCAGACTTAATCTATTTTGAACTACTTTCATTAATGTTAAGTGTATTTTTGTAATTTAAATATTAAAAAATATATTTTTAAAAATAAAAAGTCGGTGCAATAAAAATGCTTAATTTTAAATAAAAAATATTCTTTAAAAATATCATTCATATAAAAAACACGAAGAATCGTTGTGTTAAAATAAATCAAAAGTTTAATTTAAAATAATTTGTTTCAATATTTAAATTCGTCGGTTTCAGAATTATAAAATTAAATTCTGGTTAAATGTGAGTTTATCAACACAAACACCAATTTCAAACATTCAGTCTAAGACACATTTATTCTATAAACATCAAAACGAATACCAGTTATTTTTAATTAATTTTCTAATCATAATGTTGAAGTTAACCGTGATTTATAAAAAAAAGTTTTTTTTTATTTATTTTTTTTGTTATACTTTTTATAATTCACAGCAAATTTTAATTGCTTAAAACTTCAGTTTGACATAATGTTTTTCTAAATTTATCATCAGTTTACTATCTATTAAAATAAAAAATATTTTGATTGCAAAAAAAAAAAAAAAAAAAAAAAAAAATACGTCACTAACTTTTATTTACACGACACTTTAGCAACAATTTTGAGTACCATCGTTGCTTTTGCATCCATCAATTGGCACTTTTATCGTTCTCCAATAAACTTCGTAATAGTATCACATACTAGAAACAAAAGCTTGTTTAAACGATGCCATTTATATAAAAAAAATGCATACAAAAAAGAAAACAAATTCTACAGACTAAAAAATTTCATTGGACAAGAGAAAATCTGTATCGAAAAATATATAGATGAACTTTTCAAAAATATTTTCTCTGTATATATAGATCCCACGTCGAACAAAATGTGCTTAGAGCAAAATCTAAAATAATATATTAATGTTGTCGAAAATTGTTCGATTGTTTTAAAGAATTGATAACGTTTAGCACCAATTATCTTTATCATTGCACGCACACATTCAATCATCTTTCATTTCTGACTCCTTGGTCTCCTTTTTGTGCTCGACAACTGAACCAAAGAGTCCTGGAAGTCTGTCTTTGACACGAGTGCTGAGCTTTTGCGGAATGACCATCACGGTAGTGGCGACGTTGCCGAGGAAGAGGACAAGAAACATGAAGCTCAGCATAGGTACGTGCCAGGTTGCTTCCGGATGAGAAGACAAAGTGTAAAGCGTGTATGCGTTGTATAGTTGGAAAAAGTAGCCAACAAATAAAAATGGCAGAAGGAAGGACAAGCCTCGCCACATCCAGGAGTGAAAACCTTCTATCGTTATGTCCATGTTGTGTCGTTCACCTAAAGCTTTCAGACGATAGAGGACACCACGTTGATAACGGAATTGCAAATACTGCACTACACCTTTAAAAAATTGAAAATTTAATTTTCAAGTATATCTTTTCAATATGAATTATATATTTTTTAATGTAAATAAAATTAAATACTTACTGATGTAAACATTAAACCACATAAATTGTCTTCGAAAAGAGTACCAGGGTCCAGTGTTAGGCCAAACCAATAGTACACCAGCAACGACTGTTGATAAAAAATGATGAAAACGCCACCAACCTTTGATTCTTGATCCATTTACTTTCAGTATACTTTCCCTTATTGTCAAAGTGCAATAATACCAGACTAATAAAAACATGAAACACAGTTCTAGTGTCCTGAAAATACTAGTTATTAAACATATTGTATACAAATAAGTTTGGTTATTTTAAAGAATAAGTTTTTTTATAGATATATTTTACCTTAAATTTGTTGTAAGATTAATTACGGATAGTACAAAACCAATTATAGATAAAACCACTTTGAACTTCTCGTACTCGTCTTTGTACTTAAATCTGAATAAAATAATAATATAATTGAAAAACAAATTATAGTATTTAATTTATAAAATTAAGTAAGTGTAAACAAAAGTTAATTGAAATTTTTTATATTTGATTTAACAAAAATTGAATTACTACTAACTTGTTCATTTTATTTAGAATGGAAACATTGACACTTCCTAAAATAATGGAGAGGTACGTTCCATTTGGTTTTGGTAAAGTTTGTTCCATTTCATGGAGTAATTCAGTCCTTCGTACCATGTTTTTTTCGAGATCTTTGTAAGAATCAGTAACGTGTATTCTGTATCAATGTGAAGGTGTTATATCATATTGTAATGAAACTCATTAGATAATTAAATCAAACAATCAATTAGTGTTACTTACTGTTTAAGAGATTTAGTTATCACTGCCATTCGATATCTTTGGTGTTGTAATCCTTTCATACATTTTGCTTGTAATTCACCTACTTCTTCCAATTTACCAAGATATTCTCGATTTAGAGCCTGAAAAATATATTATAGCATCAATTTTTCTAAAAAATTCGTATTTCATATACAAAATATGAAGAATTTCTCAGATTATTTACAGTTATTTATTATTCATTAAAATATATTTATACATTTTTAATTTAATATTCTTTAACTTTAAGTATCTTGTCCTCTTTTACGTTCATAATGTTGAAAAAAATCTGTTTATGAGATAAGTCTTTATATAATCGACGTTTGAAATATAAAAAAAATTATTTTTTGTATCATTTTTCTGAAATATATTTGCAAGTAATTTTTTGTAGTAATATTTACTAAATTCAATTCCACATTTATTAATAAATATAACAACAAATTATGTTTTCATTAATTATCATTTAAGTTATATATAATTGTATATTAGTTTTTATATTAATTGGATATTAATTTTATTTCTTAAAATAACTTCTAGACTTTCAATATTAATGCACTTTGTACCTTCCGACTTTAAACTTTTAAAATAATTTAAATCAGTTATGAATAATCGATTAGACAACAATCATTTAACATTTTAAGTAATTTTAGTTTTTTTGATTGAATAATGCATAATCATTAATTAAATTAAAATTAAATTAACTTTTCTCATACATGTTAGAAAATAGTAAACTAAAAAATTGTTTTTAATAATAATTTATCTCTAAATAAAAGCTAAAAGTTAAAAAAAACCTTTCATATTCTTGAAATAAAGCACAAAATAATTTTTAATTAAATAATAAATTGAGTGTAAAAAGTGAGGTTATGCTTTGATTTTACAAACTAAATGAAATCCAAAAAATACTGACACAATCTGGAAGTGGAATCAAATAATAATACGAAAATGTAGCTGAATGATAAGAAATTGATCAAATGACAATCAAAAGAATGCAGAAATAGTTTGAAAAATGGTTTGCACTGATCACACGTCAAGATATAATAATTGTTTTGAAGTTCAAATGTTGTATGGAACATTGAATTTTACCTCCAGGTTCTTGAAATCACTAGTTAAATCGTTCCAGTCTTTTAGACAAGACTGAACGTCGGTGTCCATTGTTAATTATGTAGTTTTTTCGATCAATTTTGGCGAATGAATTTAAAAAGAAACAACTGCTCGTGGGAAAAATGAATTTCACTGAACGGAATCAATTTATCTCTCGAACTATTTTGATTGTCGTCGTTACAAGGGACTGAAGGCCGGTGTCGCGTTTTTAGTATAAATTTGACAGGTCATAAAAAAGCGCTCGATTTCAAGGTTTGTAACGCGTGATGTACGTTCCTGAAACGTTAATCTAGCATTTTAGCCGACTAGCAGCGAAATTTGTTCTCGACAGCAGCGCCACCATTCGTCAAATTCGTAACAATTTCGTTTGTTACTGTTGACATGAACTTGATTAATAATTATTAAATGTTTACATTTTATTGTTTTTTAAATCAACCTAAAAATATTTTTGAACGAAACATATTTTAAAAAAATCGATCCAAGGAAAGCAAAATTTATTTTTTTTTATGTATTAAAAATAATAAAAAAAATAATAAGTTTCAGAAAAATAATAAAATTAACTTAAATGTATTAACAAATTAAACTACAACAAATTTAATTTGAATTAAATTTTAGAATCCAAATAAACCTCGAGCTTTCCAGTGTGAAAATAATCGAAACAAGTCGATAAGCAATGAGATTTTTTTTTTTTGGAGAAAGCGGCTGCCATTTCAGGATTGCCAATTCGGGATTTAAAGACATCTTTGAGTTTATCAAAAAGTTCTTTCTTTAGTCCATTAATTACCATTTTTTGGAAGTATAATTCAAGATCTAATGAAGATTGATAAACGACTTGATACATTAATAAGTTTGTGAAAATTATATCCGAAGATTCGGCATTCTTAAACTGAATTTTAGTATTGCTTCGACAACAGTCCATATTTATCGGCTTTAACTTTTGGGTTATATTTGTCGCAGAATTGTCAAGAACTTCTAATCTCAAAATCTTACAATACAGATAATTTTCTTTGTCCAATTCAAATACAAGACGTTGCTTGACAGTAAAAGCTTGATCGGAAAACCGCTCAAGGTAAGCATGTGCCACTTGATTTTTGCAGTAGACTTCCTCGACATTTAAATATCTAAACCAAGAATTTTTTTTTTGAATAAATTGTTATATATTTTACGTACAAAGCCTAAAATTGTACAATGTTAACATTTCCGGACTTTGTTCAAGTGATTTTTGTTCAAAGCTGACATTTTACACACGTGTTGTATAAAGTTGAATTAGGGTAATTAATATTGTAAACAATAGGTGTTTTGTTACTCGTGTAACAGCCTGAAAAATCGATGATTTTTAGAAAATTTTTTGAAGGTTTGTTATAAATTAGATTTATTCCCGCTAATAGGGAAGTATAAATGTATCTTTAAAAGTAAGAAACAAAAATGTTATACAAAACTACGTAAATTAACTCCTTCTAAACAGCAGCTGAAATAAATAACGTTTTGTGAGCGGTCAATTTGTGGGCGTGATAGAGCTGGCAATTTTCATTAAAACCTCAAAAACAAAACATTTTTTATTTGTTTATGATGTTTTGTCGTCGAGTAACTACAAATTCCACACAAAAATACTTTTTTGACAAATTTGTAGACATTTGAATCAATATCTGACAGAGTTGGCCGTTGGGCTTGTTAAACCGCAACTGTTGCGTCGCCTGCAACAAAAAAACTTGCCAAGGAGCTTGCGTGCAATCACTGAAAGCATTGTTTATGGAGACGAAAACGACGTGGTCCACGATTTCATTCCGCGTGTCATGGAAAAGAAAAAACGTTGCAGTTTTTGTCCCTCCCGAGTAGATCGAAAGACTAAATTTAAATGCCTTAAGTGTCAGGTGCCGATTTGTCTAGATCACACCTCAAAACAGTGCAAACTGTGCGCTAATGATTAAACTAACAAGAAAACGAATTTTTAATTTAATTGAAATGATATTTAATTCTATGTGATGTGATTGAACTACAAGTTTAGTTAAAAACCATTATGTTTAGTTTTATAAAAGATTATTTATAAACATAATTATGTTTGTTTTATATACATATATATATGTATATATGCTATTGGTTATATGTGTTAAATAATTATAAAAAAATTATATCAAATTATTTTTGCAATTATCAATTAACAATAAATTGAGTTTGAACACAAAAATTATATTTTAAGATTCGATTTTCTTGTACTTCATTGACCGAACTCAACGATAAACGCGCGTGAAAATGTTATGTTTTCACTTAAACAAATAACTATAGTTTTGTTAATATTTTTTTTGCAGTACAATATTATTAAAGGACATGTCTTCATCTTTACAAAGAGATATTATTTTTGTTTTTCTGACAATCTTAGTGAAAGTTCTGATTTTTTAAACAAAGTGCTGCATTAATTTCTTTTTTTTTATAATTTTGTTTATAACTTTTAAACGAAAATGTTAATCACTTTGGCGTTTTGACCATCGTATTCCTAGGGCTTTGAACTATCGATTTCATTGTTTGTTTCATTTTTTGTAATTAATAAGTTTATTTATAATCCACAGATAAAAACCTCGGGTCTATCAGACCCACCTGGTTAAATTTGAAAAAAAACGGGATGTGGTGCTTTAAGGGTTAATTAAAGTAAATGCCAGAATATTTAGTTATTTAAAAAAAATTTATTACTAGATTTTGATATTAAAAAACTAACAAAAAATTACTTTACACCAGAAAATGTATGATTCAATTTCAAATTTAGCGCCATTAAGCGAATCTCTAAAGTTAACTTTTCAACTTCAAGTTGGTCGGAAATATTTAATTGAAATACCGAAAATAAATTAGCAGTATTTTTCCGAGAAGATTAGTTATTTATTTTTTTATTGATTACAGAATGGAATATAAAAATATAACAAAATAATTTATAATTAATTTCATTTTTAATTTAATTTAAATAACAAAACTAAAGAACAAAAACACACACGAAATGAGCGATGATACGATGACTGATGACAGAAAACAACTTCAAACAGAACATTCATTTTTAGGAATGGAAATTTATCGATAAAACCTTTTGTCTCTAGATGAAGTTTTTTTAACCGAAATAGAAAGTGAATTTAACCCTGTTGAAAAATGTATGTACTGAATAAAGTGCATCATAAAATCTGTTGCTCAGAGGCAAAAACAGGTAATTCTACTTTTTCGAAAATTTGAGTAAATAGGAAATCCTGTATTGTTTTCAACTCTAATTTCATCTGACATGCAAAAATTGACTTTTTATATTTTTTTATAATAATTACAGCTATATAAAATATTTGAAAATTGGTTATTTTAGAGGCAAAAACAGGTAACTCCATCAATTAAGTGTTCTGAGGTTAACAATGATAAATATTTTGTATTTTATCGAAAGTTTAATAATGAGATATGGAATAATTCAATCTTGAAATTTGAAAATTTATCAACTTACACTGGAAAAAAATGCTTACTCTATCCAAGTATATTTTCACTTGAATCAAGTGAATTTCTCTTGAAATAAGTCAAATATACGATTGATCATATTTTTCACTTCATTCAAGTATATTTCATTTGATTTAATGTACCTGTTTTTTCAGTGTATTATTATTTAAATATAAAATAAAATATTAAAAAAAGAATATTTCCATTTTGTATTTAAATAATTGTAAATAGGTTTGATATCATATTAAGAATATAATTATGCAAAATGTTAATAATGATATTAAACAATTTTTTTATATTTTTAATTAACTGAGTCCTTTGTTTGAAAAATATGTTATATTTTTGAAAATCTCCGACTACTGTTCAGCCAAAACTTCAAAAAACTGATTTTTAATTTTAAATAAACAATATTACTTTTTTATAAATTATATAAATACATAAACATTCTTTATTTTTTACATTAAAAGTAAATCATATAAAATAAAATTGCTTTAATTAAGTTAATTTGTCTTTTGCTTTTTTTTCTAAAATGCAAATTCTATGTACGATTGTATTCTAAATCATATTCGAATTCGAAACAATTACTAAAGGAAAGGCTTAAAAATGAGTTATTTTAAAAATAAAAGTAACTGTTTTTGCTAAAATCAAAATATGTATCATTAATTTTGAAGGCTTTCCTATGTAAAACTATTTTTTATTATTGAAAATGATTAAATTAACTTAATGAAATACTACCTTTAAAAAAAAATTTATTCGGGCTCTAGACACCCAATTTGAGCTTTGCTTAGAGCCACGTGGTAGTGTACTTACAGTCATTGAGTAAAATCATAGTTTTACAAAAATTATTTATAAAAAGTTAAACATGAACAGAATAAACCAGTGAACTGTTCTTTATTAATAATCAAATAATGTATAATAGACAAAACACATGATTTTAAGTTTTGAAAAAAAAATTGAGTATCGCGACAATTTTCTTGCAATAACAATCTTAAGTTTGGCTGAATAATAATAATACTTTTTAAAATGTTCACTTTTTTGTTTCCGAAATTTATGAATTTTCAAATAAGTTTATTTATTATGTATTTATTAATTATATTAATTTATAAAATAAATTTAAATAATTTTATGCTCATAGAATGAGATCATTGTAAATTATAGAACTTTGTGAAATTAATGTTGATTAGTAATTTACTAATTATATCAATTGTTTACAATAGTTTGAAATTGAACATAAAATGTTAAAACGAAAACTCGTTTTCAAATTTGTTTGTCTATTTTGCTCTTGACCATTTATCATTGATATTGTAAATTTGAAAGTGTACATAAATACATAATAGATAAATTCTTCACAAATCATTTTATTTGAAATATAAAATATCAATTATACTGTAGAAAAAATATTATAATTATAGTTTTATGTTACTTACAGTAATTAACTTACACTAATTATGTCCATTTCATAATATTGAAATAAATAAAAGTAAGTCTAATGACACATAAATAATTTTTTTTTCTTCTTAACAAAAAAATAAAACAAAATAATATTAATATAAAGAATCTTTTTTTCAAATTGATTTTGCAAAGCTAATTATTCTATTATTTTTTATCTATACTAATAATTTAAAAAAATATTTATCGTTTACAGATTGTCTAATAGCATGAATAAAAAATTTTAATATTAAAAGGAATACAATTTTACACATAACATGGAATTGCCATCAGACAATCAAATCAAATCATTTAAAAGCTTTCCTGTTACAAAATTTGTCTGTAAAATTTGCAGTAAATCGTTTATTTCTGAAAAGGCTTTTAACGAACATTTGTCTTATCATCCAGCCTTAAAATTGTATATTTGTGAACGATGCGGAGCATGCTTCGAAAAAAGGCTTTTTCTGTTTCATCATAAACTCATGTTTTCTGATGAGAATGTTTACAAATGTGCAATTTGTGAGAAATCATTTGAATATGAATGTAGATTTGAGGAACACGTGATCACTCACTCTACCAAGAGACCTCATAACTGTGAACAATGTGGAAAATCTTTTAAACTTAGACATCATTTGACAGAACATATACTCATTCATTCTGATGAAAAACCTTTTAAATGTAAACAATGTGGGAGATCTTTTAATAAATTGAGTAATTTAATAATACATAAACTCGCTCATACTACGAAACCAGTTCAAAAGGAGGAATAGTTTTTCTTTACAAGAATTTATTGGTAAATTTATATAAATATATTGAAAGTTAATTTTTGGGCTTAGTTTTCACATATTTCAAACTGTCCTTACAACTCAATCAAAGCATTTTGATTTATGATTTAGAACAAAATATACGATGGATTTGACATTTTTGTAGAAAATAATCAACTGTCTCGTGTAATTTATGAAATTTTATTGAGAAAATTTTCCTGAATTTTGTATCAATCAAAAATTTGTACATATATTAATTGTATATATATATATATTACTTGACAATGTTTTTTTCAACTGAAAATGTCAATAATTCTGATTAAAGTAATGATTTAAATTTGCATTTTTTACATGTCCAAATCACATTACAATTTTACAAACAGATCGTAAAAAACGATGTTTTTACATTTAACAGATAATATTGGGGAGACTTGGGATGTTTTGCCATGAGGGATGTTTCACCGAATTGAATTAAAAATATTTAGAATTGATATTTTTGTCCAATTATTTATACATTCTTCATTTCAATGAATAATGATAATATAAAAAAATGGAATTGATTTGACAACAGCAACACTCAGAAAAAACATCTTTAAACCAAAAGAAATTGTCCTTTTGTATAATCCTTTTGAACCAAACAGAAATTTCTGTGAGAATTTCTTTTTGGTTCAAAAGGATTATACATAAGGACAATTTCTTTTGGTTCAAAAAGAGATTTTTCTGAGTGAACG
>JABFPM010000111.1:0-39609 GCA_022817325.1 Idris sp. 1 HC-2018
ATTTGAAAATTGTTTTCTATTATCTTTAAATCGGATTCGAGAGTTTTCTTCATTAATACTTCTTGAGCTTGTGCGATCGATTTTGCCTCTTTCTGGTCAAATTTAAATACAACTGATTTTATAGCTTCGAAATTTTTGGCATAATATAAGGCTGCATTTAACCACGTACCCCATCGGGTAATTACTGGTTCCGGAGGAAGAGCAAGATCAGGGTACATACTTTTAAAAACTTTAACACGGGATGGAGCTTTGATAAAAACTTTTTTTACACTTGATATAAGAGAATTCACATCTTGAAAATAGTCTCTTATAACTTCTGCAACTCTGTGTAAAGCATGAGCCAAACAAGTTAGGTGAATCAATTTTGGAAATTTCTGTTTCAACAATTTGCCCGTTAATACCATATATGGTGCTGCATCCGAAACGAACAAATGAACTTTGTCATAAAATATTTGTTCTGGCCACAAAATCAAAAGAGATTTTTCAATCAATTCTGCCATCGTTTTCGCGTTTACAACTGCTATTGTTTCACAAGCTAGAATCCTTCCTTTACTTGGACCAGACGAACTTAGTACACCACAAATAACATTTATAACGTAACGACCACAAGAGTCAGTCGTCTCATCGACTGATAGCCAAATAGGATTTGATCCTATTTCTTCTCTTATATCATTAATAATTTTGTCATGCATTTTCGGTAAATACCTTTTACGAAGAGTTGAACAATCTGGTATTACAATGTTTTCTGTTTTTACATATTTATCAAAAAATTTACGTACTTCAAGATTATTTAATTTTTCTAAAGGAATATTTGCTTTTATAAACATGGATAACAAATCATCGTTAAATTCAGTTTGGGCAGGATTTGAATTGGCTCGTTCTTTTGGCTTCAAATTTTGAGTCTCTTGAATAGATGGACTCTCATTACTTCTCTGTTTTTTTGAGAGATTTTGTTCTCGTTGCTGTTTATGTGTCTTTGTTTTAAGATGTGCAATTGCATATTTTTTTAAATTGTAACTAATTACTACATTGCAAAACTTGCAGACGAACTTCCCATCAATAGTTTTAAAGTCATCAGGAAATTCATGCAATCTTCTCTTCAAAACATTTTCTGATGTACTTGTATCCATTTCTTAATAAAAATTAAGACGATATTTTCACTAATATAACTAATAACTAATATTGAATACATTTTTCAAAACAAATGAACTGTAATAGAAACAATTTCTAATCAATTTTTAACAAATTTTTAAGAACATTTTTAAAATAAAAATGTACCACAAAAATGGAATTCACCAGGGACTCTTCTAATGAGAAGATTGCATGAATTTCTTAATTATTTTGACTATCGATGAAAAATTCGTATGCATGTTTTGCAATGTAGTAATTAGTTACAGTTTAAAAAAATACATAAAGGCACAATTCAAAATAAAGACATATAAAGAGCACCGCGAACAACATCTCGTATATATATATACTTTTCACAATGTTATTAAAAAAAATTAATAAGCATATTAAAATATGAAAATGAGAAGTTACAAATATTGTACTAAGTCTAATAAAATTTAACTAAATGTAGTTGTTATTTTTGAAATTTATATATATTTACTTTTATTTTTATAACGTATGAATGATTTATTATACATTGAATTTACTTTAGCTTGATTCAGAATTAGCATAATAAATTACAATACATAAACCGATATCATACTTTCATAATAATCATATAAAAAAATTCGAATTATTCTAAAATTCTGATCTGTCAAATGTAATACCAACCTACAGGTCATTCGTAACCAACTTCTCAATGTCTTGAGTCCGGGCTCTGATTATAATAAAAATAAATATTTTGATATTAAATTTACAAAAGAATATTGTATATTAAGTAAATTTATTTTGATTTCAGTTTCAATATTAATCGCGAAGTACTCTATCCAGAAATGTGTGAGTGGTACGTATACTTTTGCTTCTTTTCCAATATTAAAGAATCTATTTCATTGTCAATTTATTAATTTTATCCTAAACATTTATTGTATATTGCTAAAAAGAGTTATAGTCATAATGAGCTTTATAAAATCTTTGTAGTAACAAAAAATACTTATGTCTTTTCTTTTTTATGTTTTGTATAATTTTGTAAAGAACACATTTTCGATGCTTTGAAAATAATTGAAATGTATTTTAATATCCTTTTTCAAAAGAGATTACGATTATAAAATCAAAATAAATATTTAAATAAAATATTTTATTTTTCATTAAACATCTTACCACAAAGACATTTTAAAAATATCTGTAGTTTAAAGAACATTATTTATTTTATAACTATTACAAAAACTTTGTAATTTGTGGAGTAAAATAAACTAAATTCGAGATAACATTATAGTACAAGAAGGTTCTAGTATATTCACGAGCTGCAATAGTTCAAAAGATTTTTTTGACAAATTTTTTTTCTCTGCATAATGAAATGAAATTCAATCGACAGTCTAATGAGAATCTAATAAATCAACATTATGTGAAGGCTAACGATGTTCTAATGCTAAGCAATATTATAAGCAGAGAAAATAAAACTAAAAAAAATATGTACTTCCAGAAACCTACATTACAAAAAAACAGAAGTTGTTTTGTTCAAAAAACAGATAAAAACCAGATTTTTAATCGCAAAATAATATCAAATACGTTAAATATTTTACTTTGAGAATGAGTGACCGATTAATAGAAATATTGCTAATGTAAATCTATCAACTTCTAACTTAAGAGTTTTTTTTATTTACCAACAAAAAATTTAAAATGAATAATTAATTTCATGTTGACTTCAAATGCATAATAAAAGTTATTTCTGACTAGTATCATAATCATGCAAAATTGTTTTATAAAACTTAATAGTAAAATCACATCATGAACTAAAATAATAAATTTTACATGAAATAAACTCTGCTTCCAAATTAATTAACATGTTATAGATAAAATTAAAATTCGAGGAAAATTTATTTTCATTGTTAAAGATATTAAATATTATACTATTTATAATAAAAAAATATGATAAAGTATTTGTAATTATAAAGTTGATTAAAAAGCTCATTAGAAATTTGCGCAAAATTAGACAATGTAGTAAAATTATTGTTAATACAATAGTATGGTAAATACTCACGTAAATTGTTTAAAAATGTGAAAACTCTTTTTTTCTTTAAACAGTAAAATAAATGTTCATATTAATTAACATTTTGATGTAATTAAACAATAGTTCATTTAAATTAATTTAATTCGCCTTTTCCTTTTATCATTCAATTTTGAAATGAATATAACTAGTATTTACTTGAACTAAATCAACAATTTACATTACAGTCGAGTTATCAAGTCTGCTCAAGAAATCAAACTGATGCGCTATGTTATCAAAATCAGCTCGCAAGCACATAAGTCCGTAATGAGAAAAGTGCAACCTGGTCTAGCGGAATATCAAGCCGAGGCTGAATTTCTGCGCTATATCTATTCAGTCGGCGGTTGTAGACATGTTTCTTACACATGCATATGCGGCTCTGGAAATACCTCATCGTTTCTACATTATGGACATGCTTGTGCTCCAAATAATAAAGTGATGAACGACGGAGATATGTGGTAAATGTCAATTTTTGTATGACCCAAGATTCAAATATATAAAATTTTGTTATAACGATTAAAACTCGTAGAAGATAAGCATTTTAATTTGTTATAAACTTACAGTCTTTTTGACATGGGTGGAAATTACTTTGGCTATGCTGCTGATATAACGTGCAGTTTCCCAGTTAATGGAAAATTCACGGAAGAACAGAAGCTAATTTACAACGCAGTTTTGGAGGCAAATAACGCTGTAATAAAAGCCATCAAGCCAGGAGTTATGTGGACGGATATGCATCGCCTGGCCAATCGGGTGATGTTGGCGGCTTTAGTCAGGGGAGGTTTATTGGTCGGAGAAGTTGACGACATGATCAACGCAAAACTCGACGCGGTCTTTCAACCGCATGGTCTCGGTCATTTTATGGGATTAGATGTGCATGATGTTGGTGGTTATTTGCCTGGCCACCCAGAACGTCCCAAACAACCAGGTCTTCAAAGTCTAAGAACCGCTCGTGAATTGCGAGCAGGAATGGTTATAACAGTAGAACCAGGATGCTATTTCATTGACGTAGTTAGTATATGATTTTTTATGCCATGATCCACGATTTTCTGCCACTTTAGTTAAATCGAGCTGTTTTACTCTCTCGTTTGAGGGTGACATTGTTAAACTCTCTCAAACGAGTATATAAAATAGCTCGATTTCTGCACTCGTGACAAAGAATATCGTATGTTCCTTGGAAGTAAAACAATTTTAACTCCCGAGGTGCATAATATACTATTAAATGTATGTGAGGAATTTACAAAATAAAGTGATTTTAGAAATTAGATGAGGCGTTGAGTGATCCTGAGCAATCGAAATTCTTAGTAAAAGAACAAATTGCCAAATACCGAGGTTTTGGGGGCGTCAGAATTGAAGATGATGTTTTAGTTACTGAAAATGGGTGTGAAAATATGACTGAAGTTCCTCGAACGTAAGTTGAGTGCAAGTAATGTAATGTATGGTTTATAACAATAAATATTAATTATACTATTTTAATTGCAGTGTTGAAGAAGTCGAAGCCTGGATGGCTGGAGGTCGAGAGAAAATTAAACTACCTCATGAAGAAACATTTTAGTTTCATTTTATAAGTAATTTATTTGATACATCTTTGCAATTTTTTATTAAAATCATCAATGATATAATAGTAATTCATACAATATCATTTTTATTTAAGTCATATTAATGAATTAAAAAAATTTAACTATAAAATAATGAACGTAATATATTTTCAAAGAAGAAAAATAATATGTTGATAAACTTGTATAGTTTTTGAATAATAAATATCTGTAATTAAATTTTACGAGGTTTTTTATACATATTTCATTTCTATGATTCTTGTCAAAATGAAAAAAAAAATTATTTTATGTAATTGTTTTTCTAACTAAACTTGAAACTATGATTTTTTAAAAATGTGTAAGTTTTGTATTTAACTGCAAATGAAATTTAATTTCACTGAAAATGTTTAAACTAAATCAATAGATTCATTTCCAAATATTAGTTTTTTTATGTCATATTGCGCAGTTATATTTTATACTAATGAAACTGGCCGGATTGATATATGTAAGTCTCATACATAATTTGTATGATAACTTTTTTTTAAATAAAAAAAAAGTATTTTTATCAGTTGTTTTTTCATAGTTTAAACTGAAACATTAATGCATTTTCACTCTATTGCTGTATCTGATTTTCATAAAAAATGCAATGAACATGATTTATTTATACTTTTTCCCCAAATGTAAGAAAAATAATTTTTGATTCATTCATAACTTTAAAATTACCAATAATGATATATTTGAGATAAAAATGTTATGCAAAATTAGATCAATATTTACAGAATACAATTATTCATAATCGTACACTTGTCCAAACATTAAAAAAATGTTATCGTGTGTATTATCATAATTTTCTTATTTTGAATAAACTATTCCTTTTTTACATTAAAATTAAAATTATACATTTACGTTAAGTATTTTGAAAATCTCAGTGCTGCCACTGATGTTTTATTTATATAATGTTCTGTTTTACATAATGACTTAATGGTTTATGGAAATTATATTGATTTTAAAGTCATTAACATTAAGCCAGCCGTTTGTCAACAATTCATTCAATTGATTATTCATATTTCAATTTTAATATTTTTTGCACCGAAATTGGTATTGCCAAACAAATTTTTATTTTCAAAATAATTTTTCATGCCATATTTTCTCTTTAATTCTTTATTATTCTTCATTTAATTTTTCTTTATTTGTTTAAAAGCAACATAATTTGTGTTATTTGTGATTTTAGAAATCAAATTCTACTACGAAATGAATAAAACTCATATATTTTATTGTCATAAATAGAATTAGTATGTTCTCTTTTGTATTAGAGTTGTTTACTCTAATAATTAAGTCAAACAAAAACTTAGAAATTAATTATACCTGATCGATTTTACATGATCAAGTCTTTCATTTTGAATTCAAGAAACCTATTGGGATTCTGTCATGAATTCACTTTGAATTGCATCTAGTGCAATTGAAATTTCATCTATCCTAAATAATTAAGTAAATTGCATTTAGCGTGCTTCAAGTGTCAGATAACCAGCAGGATTGATTGTGAATAATTAATAAGATTCATTTTAAACTTTCACGCTAATGATTTAAGGGCAGACATTTTTAAATTATAACATAAATACAATCATGTTGTTACACTGAAAAAATAAGCAACCACTTTTGTATTTTTAGAATGTTTATTAAGAATTTAAATGTAAATATATATATATAAAACTCCAATAACATCCGGACAAGTAATGCAATTATCATATGAATTTAAAAATTCAAGGAGAACGTTGTTAGGCATAATATGATAAAACAATTTTTTTCAACACTTTAAAATAGTTATGAGCAACTTTGAGTGTTGAGTTGTTAATTATTATCATCGTAAAATTTAATGCATCTTTAATTATTTTTTTCATCGTTTAATTCGAAACGAAAATTCTAGCAAGTTTTCGTTGGAAAAATACAATTTCAACCGAAATAAATTTACGTGCGTATTAGGAGCAAGTTATTTAAATAGGCAAACGACTTAATGACTGTAATATAAGTACATTTTGTTTGCAGATGTAGAAAAACAGATAAACGTTTCGTGTTTCATGATATTACATGGTTGAAAACACTTTACATATGAATGAACGATACTTTTTCGTTGTGAAAAATCGATAACACGATTCCTTTATAATATCTTAATTTTTGTTTATATAATTAAACAACTTTCTTATTTATATTCTCAATCGTTAACCTGTCCAAATTTATTTTTAAAACATATTTTATCAGCGGATATAATTTCACTTCAACATTATAAAATCGTATCAATCCACTTTTTGCATAAGATATTGATTTAACATGAAATCAAGAGCATAGCGTGTTATCTCGGCTAAGACATTTTCAAGAATATTACCACAATCATCACTTAATCCTACAGAGATGCATTATGATAATTTCAAACATTCTAGAATACCATTATTACACGATCCATTTAACAATTTATTAAATTAATCTCATCAACTAATTGCTGTAATCGTTTTTCTTTTCATTCGATTTAATCAAGTTAAAAAAAGTAGTTGCAAATTCCGTTACGTAAATTTTCAGCAAGAAAAATTGTACGTGAGATAAGAATAAGGCGATGCAATCAAATCTAATTTGTTCATCTCTTATCAGTTCTGCCCTGACCTATCCATTTCTCCAAACCGCAGCGTTCATTCGTTCGTTCGTTTTTTCTTTCCAAAAATAACTCTCTCTCAATTTGTGACTTCTTAATAAAAAAAAAAAAAAAAAAAAAAAAAAAAAAAAAAAATATATATATATAAACCCTGGCTGAGGTGGCCGCACTTGTTGTCGGTTGTCGACTTCCGTTCGGTCATCGGGTGAGTAATTTGGCACGCGACTCCGGTCACACCGGGATCGATCGGGCGTCGTGCGCCGCGGCACAGCCCCTCTGCTGCTCTTTCTCGCTCTTCCCCACCTGGGGCCAACCGTGACTCAGTTCGCGTCAGATGCACGCCTCTAGATTTCGGTATCGCAAACACCGACCGAGAGGGAGACAGAACGTCGGCTTAGTTATTGCCCGGCGACTGTGAGAGCACATACCAGCTCACCGAGCTCAGCAAAAAAAGAAGGCAGCAGAACAGAAACACTAACTTTGCCTACCAGTGATCGACCAGTTGCTTTGCCCTGACATGGCAGCGTGACCCACCAAAACAATAATGTTTCGCGTGCGCAAAAAGTGACAAGACCCTTCTTTTTTTTAATCGAAAAGTGTGTCGTGTGGTTGGATCATGTTTTGTTTCCAGAGCCCTTTCTCCAGGACGTCTCGGGCTAACCTCAGCCAGAGTAAACTCACCCCCAGGGACATGCCTCGCCGGAGTTCCGAGGATTCGATCAAGTACATCGACCAGCTCTCAGTATCGGACGCCAGCGACAGCACCGATACCCTCGGTGTTGCGGACTACCTGGACGCGGAACCACTGTCTCCAGGTGCAGACATGCCCACGTCCCCGCACGAGCCGCTCATCTTTGACGACAAACAACAGGCCAAAAGTACCTGGCGCAAGCGGCTGCTCATGCTCAGCCTCAAGTCCAACGATTCTTTGAGCTCCGGCAAAACGTCACCTCCGTCCTCAGCTAGCGAAGGCCAGATCAACCACCTGGTGGAAAATGGCACGAAAGAAATGGTCGTGTCTCCAGGGATCTTCACCATGGTCAACGGTATCCCGACCTTTGATAACGAGTTTAGCGATGACAATGACTCGGAAGATGACAGAGAAACTGAACCTGAAGACGCTGCCATGTCGTTTCCGTCGAGCCCCACGGCCACAGCGAACTCCCTGGTGCCGCCGTTCTACAGTTTCATGCGACAGGATTCTACCAGCACTAGTTCGCCTCAGCTGTCGACAAAGCTCAATGCTGAGAGCTTCCCCAGCACCGATTCCACGAGCTTCGCTGAGGATAATTTGTCTGTGACGAAGGTACACCTGAAGCCAGTTCATTTGGAGGCTTGCCTGCCGGTGGCCAGGTCATGTCCGAATTTGGAGGGTCAAAGCGCGGCCTCGTCGGCCAGTGGCTCCAGCAGCCCCAGTCCCAGTCCGGGTCTGGCTGGCCCCAGGTTCAAGCCTATACTTGAGGGGGACATTCAGATTTGCTATCTGAACCACAGCAGGACTCTCGCCAGCAAGATACTGTCCAGCAAGTTTCTGAGGAGATGGGAGACTCATCATCTTTATCTCAATGACTCCTGTTTGTCTTCAAAAACGGTTTGTATTTTATTTTGGCTGGTTCAGTTTTACTTTATTTGGGTGGTAAAGTTTTATTTAATTTAGGTGATGGTTTTATTTTACTTTAGATGGTACAGTTTTATTTTACCCTAGATGTAGTACAGGTTTATTTTATTCTGTATGGGTATCTTTTATTTTACCTAGATGGTAGTTGGATAAAAGTAGTATTTAGGGAATATCATTTCGCTGAAGGGTGTATAATTATAAAAGTGCAATTCTAATATAATGGTATTATAATTTGAAAAACATTTCTTTGATCGATATAAAAAGTTGGTGGATATTTGATATTTTTATGGTTATTTTAATTTTCATTTCGAATAAAGTGCAAGAGTAATTTGTTTTCGCTTATTTAAAGAAGTTATATAAAACGAATTCGTATAATGACTGTAACAAATATTTATTACTAATGTCTACTTAAAATTCTTGCAATTGGCACAATAACTTATTATTTAGTTTTCTATAGCCGTATGTTATACACTTCTAATGCTACTACGATTTAATGCATATTTCATTTGAATTTGAATCTAATTAAAAATCTTTATGGCTTTAAATAATGAAAACAACCAATTTTTGTTTTCAAAACTTTTACGACAGTAAAAGTGTATTATGACACATTTTGTTTTGCAAAGCGTTATTCAATTGTAATGTGTTGCCATTAGTATGGTTTTATTTAGTATTTATACGATGCGTTAAACAATAACATAAACATTTAGAAGATGAACCATTTTAGTTATTATGCAATGCATCTAATGTGTCGCGGAATAACTTGTTTCTGGCGTAATGAAATTTTAATTTTTTCTAATTAATGCAGTTGATAAATGTTTTTTTGATTGTACTTTTTTTTCGAAAAAATTTTATGACGTAAATGTGAAAAGAAGGTTGGTAAGGCAATGAATTGTGTACTATAAAATTTATTTAAACATTACTGCTTTAAATAATTAAAATTAAATTCGCGTCAAATAATACACAAATTAAGGTTTTTTTTTATTGTACAAGTTATGCACGTTTTTTTTATATGTTTAATGACACTCACAAAAAAATATTTGTTAGAAGGCTGATATAATTTTTGTTTAAAGTTCGCAAAAATCGTGTTGCTTAAATGAAACGCAAAATGCTTAACAAAGCAAAATGATTAATAAAAGTGGAATTAATTTTATTCTTTACAATGAAATTGTGTCAACTGGCTATTCATCTTTTTTTTGATGTCAGAATGATTCAAAAAGTAATTTGATTACATCTCTATGATGTCTTTTTGATGTTCAGAAACGCTTTTGGCGATATAAAAAAATACGATATAATTTAATTAAAGATGCAACGACATCAACATTAAAAGACCCCTCGAATGTAATGGTTGAAGTGGAAACCAGCTTTGTGGTCCAGCAACGCTTTCCTCAACAACATTTTCATTGCTGTCTTATCATCAGTAATATTAATAATTAAATTCAATTTTATATTCGCAAACAATGCGCATTTTTATTACTAATATTAAATTCGCAGTAAAATAAATTTAATTTTGTGTCAGTTGAAAATTAAAATAATATTCATTTACAATAGTTCAATCACAGTTTTGTCTAATATTTACTGAGGAAGCAAAGATAGGAAAAATTATATTAAATTTGTTAATTGCGAAAGGAGAGAACAAAAAATAAACGTGAGGAACAAATGTTTTGATATTCAAGCACGCTGGCGGTTAAGATAATGTGTACAAAGTATAACAAGTGTACACTTGAAGAAAACTAGAACTATGCTAAAAAGATACTTAATACGCCTTCATCAGTCGCTATTCAGAAAGTCTGACAACCACAGACGAGTATCATTGATGGCCTCAATTTACTCTACGGATTAGTTTTTCACAACACTTTGTGCATAATTGTAAAGCATGCGAAAGTATTGTAAATACCATGCAATTTTGGTGCAAACATTTCATTAGGGTTTTTCATTTGATTTAGTTGAAGTTTTTTTTCATGTGATTTTTAAAATAGTATACAAATCTAAAAAAAACTAAATAATTTAAAAAAATTTCTACACAATTTTTATCATCGTTAATAATTAAGTATGATAAAAGATTTATTTGGAAAGAAATATTGAGATTGTGAGATGACTGATTTTTCAGCACATAAAAATAGAACATAAAGTAATTTATTTATAATAAATTATTAATATTATTAATTTTTCATTTAAATTAGACTTTCACATGCCAGCTGATTTGTTTCTTGTGATATAGAAAACACAAATACAAAGTGATTATGCAATCACTTTGTCTAGATTAATCGTTGATTATATTACTGAAAAATATCGTTGTCACGAAAAAAAAGTACCGAGACGTATTTGAAATACAGCCTTGGCATGGAATTATTAATGTTTACATGTTATCTGACTTTTTTTAAATCTAAATAATAAAACACAAATGATTTTTATCAAACGTTAAAGTTCGTCATTGAAAAAAACGAATTAAAACAATAAATTAAACAAAAGTATATTGCTTTCACAAGTAAACGTAGATTTATAAATATGGACAAGCTTTTCAAGACGATTCGTTTTTGTGGGAGCTTTTTTAGTCCTTTCTTTTTAAAAAGAAAAGATAAATGTTTCAGGGTGTAGATAAAAATAAAAATCATAAATACTTGAAATAAAAGATTGTTATAATGATAAAATAAATTCATCTCTAAATTACAAGATAATCAGATTACTTAAAGATATAAGCATAAAACTTTGAAATTTGAAAGTTAAATATCTATAAGATGCTATGAATTTTAACTCAGAGAATTAAAGTTTAAATTTTAATCTTTGTTAGTTGGGATCAAATTTAAAAATTAATAGTACATCTTATAAATAAAAATGTCAAATTTTAAAGTTATTTTTGAACTGTCAACATTTGATACACCTGTGTAATAAAAAAAAATTATTTTTAATTTCAATTGATAAATAGAAAGACTGTAAATCATACGGCGTTATTTATCTTTTCGCAGTTTTGTATTAATAAAAGTTGTTGTCACGTGAAATTCAAAGCAATATTTCGTTGCAAAAATTATGTCTTTCATTCTGAGGAGATATTGGACTTTCCAGCGTTGAAGTTTAAACACACGTGATTTAGCAGACCGTAACATTGATCGCGAAATGTAAACACAAGTGGTGATGAGAAATACGCCAGCTTTGCGCGTAAGATTTAACTTGTTAATTTTGGCATAAGTCGACATATTCTATTACATTTTGAACGCTTTATATTCTCAGGCGTTATACGTTTATCGCTTTGCAACTTTTCATCTTTTGGTATGAAAAATGCGATCATAGAACGAAAGTGTTTGAAGGAAGAATTTTTATCAGACGAATACATGAAAAATAATGTTCGTCGATACTTTTTTATTGAAAAAACATTTACACACTTGTGTTTAAGTGTTTGGAAAATTTTAAAACAAAAATCATACACAATTGACTGATAAATTTAAATTATTAATTAATATATACAAAAATTGTTTTCATATTTATTTTTGAAAATAAATTAAGCGACTATATTTTTGTTAATTAAAAAATAAAGGTTTAGTCTAAAAATAATCAAGGTTTAAAGGATTTTCTTAAATTTAAAAAAATTGTTAATCTGAAATGAAATGTTGGACGTTACGTGCGAATCGCAAAACTGCAAAACAATTGACGGCGGCTAATCATGATACGTTGACGTTGTTCATTGAAGTAAGTTGAAAAAATGTGATTGATAAACTAAGAAAACAATGTTACCTTGGCAAAACAGTTTTATAAATTATTATTTTGTCGTGAAAGGATAATTTTTATTAAATATAAAATTTTAAATATAAAATATCCAAATTAATAATTAAGACAATTAAAGGTGATCAAATTATGCATTTTAAAAACAAGCTTGCATAAAATTTGAAATTTGAAATTATTTTTGTTTCATTATATGTACGTGTTTTCTGTGTCAAAATATTTAAGCTCGCTGTTAGCTTAAACTTTAGCGAACGTGGAGAAAATGTTACTTTTAAGATAATATTTGGTTACCGTGAAAATTGTGAGAAGACGCAATTCATGAAGTCAAGTTAATTACATGAAAAATGCATCTTGCTTTTTCAAACAAAAAGAAAAACTTTATCAATCTTTTGAAAGCAAAAATTTAATGACCCAGGTATCAAAATTTGTGAGCCACTTACAAACTTTAAATTTAAAATTGTTTATAGCTTAAAAAAATTTTATCGTAAAAAATTCAAAGGAAACTCAAAATTGTGTAACAAAAATATAAAAAAACAATAAATTAACGAAAAGATTAAAGTTCAACATTGGATTTTCGAAAAACTGCCAAAGTGAACTTTGACCTTTGACCTAAAAGAAAATTTATCGACTGAGTTCACGCGGCGAAGGAGCTTCTTTTTCGCCGGTGAGGTGCATTTTTAATCAATTGTTTGGCTGATTATTAACAATATGGGTTACGTTTTAAATAAAATAAAGTTTATTATCAAATAAAAACGGTCTTTTTTTTCTCGTTGTATTTACACTTTGACTGACGGCAAAGAACTGAAAAAACGAAAGGAACTTTTGAAAACATGGCGCATAGATATCGCTACAAGTCAAGTGAGAGAAGTTAGTCACAACAGTGATAACATAAGCGATTATAAATCACAAGCAGCTTCCGTTCAAATGAAATCCTAAATTATTATTCGTTACGTACGATTGACCCGTTAGCTCTGTTCAAATCGCTACGTCAGAAAATGACATTACATTGGTCTCAAAAATCCGCACATAGTCTACAATAAAAACACTCTTGTTTTATTTCATATACGCGACATTCTTATTTTGCATTATTCATACGTCACTCTAATTAAATCCGAGATTATATATTAACGTGATAATTGCTCAAATGTTGTTGATTTATGTGACCGCGATATTTTTCTAACTTATTATATAACACGACGAACCAATCATTATTTTGCAGTTTGTTCACTCTAAGAAAGTATATTTCTTTTTTGAAAATACGTAAAATTTCATCCCTGAATTGTCGAAAAATGAGACAGAAGTTTATTGACGTCTATGTTGAACATAAGTGTATGTAATTATAGTCGTAATTATTTTACAATCAAACAAAACGATCTCTGTCCGTGTCAGTAATTGCGCGACCGCAATTTTGATGTACTAGATTTTGGGATTCAGTTTGTAAAACATTCTTTTTAAAACGGGCGCACGTACATTTGAGCCGCAAGAACGTGCGTTTGATGGTCGTGACGTCAAAGATGGCCCTGAAGGATTGTGTGCCTTCCTTCATAAACGTTACTCGAACAACGATCGCTCGGTTCATTCGATCAATCATCTTACGTGGTACACGAAAAATTTTTTTTGCAAAAATCATAAAAGTATTTAAGTGAGGATTAAGAAATAAATGTTCAAATGTATAATCAGCTTGATGTCAGTACAAAAGTACAGTTGTTTTTCAGAAGTAGTCAGTCATTTCGCGGATCATCGTTTTTGATTTTTGATAACGACAAATGATGAATACTCACAGACAACTAATTTTTGTTTCGATTAAGGTCAGGGAATAATAGTTGAAAAAGATATTTTTTTCTATTCAATGTCATTTATTTTCTACATTTTTCGAAATTCTATTTGAAAATATTTTATTAGGTTGATTAAAATGAATGATGGATTTTATATACTCTTGAAGATGAGCAAGCACTAATGCTATTGAAATGTATGATGAATGATACGAAAAGCTCAAAACATAAAGTATATCAATATAATGAATATTACGAAGAAGTGAATTTCTTGAAATTATAAAATTAATTTATGCAAAATTGATCATTAATTAATGACACATTTTTCGAGTACTTTTATAGTAATTTTATTGAATTGCAAAATTTGATGTGTCAATAGCACTTGTGTTGATTTTTCACAAACATTTACGTTTTTGGGTTATTCATCTGTCTATTCCAACTGTTACACTTTAATAATTCCCAGCTCGATTATGTGACAATTTATCAAGATAAAATGAATTGAAATATTCTCGGTAATTTTATTTATTGAAAATACTTAAAAGATTTTGAAGGCTTCTTGAAATGTGTTTGCACAGTTGATTCAGAAAATCTTTCGACATAAAAAGTTTATGATCATGATTTTTATGGCTCATATTTTTAGAAAATCATGAGACTTTTTGAGAATATATTTAAGATTATTCTGTCAATATTTCAGAGTATTTTTAAAGAAGTATAGATTTAATTATTTAAATATTTAGATTAAGATAAATTTAATCAATAACATATTTTAAAATATTACATCCAATTATTTAAAAAAAATCAATTATTCTAGTGAAATTAACTGCAAATTACTTTTATTAGCAAATAATAAATTAATGATGATCACGAAGTTCAGAACAAAGGTTTTATGCGACGCTGATAAAGATTGGATTATTTAATCCCTATGAGAAATGAATATATCGGTGCACTCTACTGTAGAATAATTCATTACAAATATTGTCTGAAATGAAAAAAAAAACTTCTTCATATTGCATTTTTCTTACAAACATTTTATGATAAAACTATCTTTTCGTTTTTTAATTAAAAACAAAAAAAAAAAAGGAAAAAATGGTTAATTCATTAAAATAACATTTTGAATAAGAAAATTCTATTGACAAATGTAATTTAGTTTACTGGGTGATTGCTAGTTAATTAATTTAAGTATTGTATAAAAGTTAGAAAAAACTAAATTGCAGTGCCAGACTTTTTGCATCAAAGATTTAATGCAATTATTAAAAAGTGATTTCTTTCGTTTAAAACTGATGAGCTATTCAATAATTACGACCAGTCTTTATAATCAAAAGAATGTAATGATTGTGCTATAACCATTGTCCGCAGATCTATATGTTTGTTCAAAAGACCGATGGTGTAATTGCATTTGTATCACTTTTAACATGACGTGATATAAACAAATTTTAAACCTCAAATAAATGTGTTTTTTTCTTCATTAAATTCACGTTAAGAATGTATACGATTTGAAACTCAATCAGCTAACAATATTATAATAAAATGTTAATGATGCATTGTCATTTCTTGATTAATATTTGACCTTTTTCATCAATAAATTTTATTTCACGATACTATTTTCTATATAAAAAGTTCTATTAAAAGTTTAAATTTCTTGTCAAATAAATTTTATATAATACACAAACGATTACTTGTGACAGAAATTCAAAAGTTTGTCGTAATTGATGCGCAAAATTTTGCGTAATTAATTAGTGTCTTGTCAAAGATAAAATGACGAATTCTGATTCATCTGTAATTTATTATATAAGGCAGTTAATTAATTAACGTCACATTGTATGGTCTGTGAAATTCAGATGTTGTGATTAACAATTAAGTTAAATTGGTTTTCAATGAAAAACTGTGGTATGCATCTTTAATTTATTTCCAAATGTTTTTATTTTCCAATTGATACGATGTTTCGGCTCAAATGCCATTTTCTTGATTGAACTTTATTAATTCAATTTGAAAGATAAAACAACAAATGCAATTGTATACTTTTTTTAAATTTATTTTTCTGAGAAGTAATTTAATTTTCACTGTTTTATTTTTCAAATAATGATTTTTGTCAAGAAACATATTTTGATTTGTCTTACTGTGTGCCACGTTCTATGTGATTATATTTTATACGAAAACGGCTACGCAACAGAAAGTAACGCTGCTGCTGAGCATTATCACAAGATGCATATTATATGTATGCAAGTGAATGCGAAAATAATAAATTCGGAAGACTTTTTATATAACCATCATTTTAAAAATTTTATCACATAGAAGTTCTGCAAAATTTTCATTCGATTTAATGTAGAAAGTATTCGTATCAAAGAAAAATCGCTCGAAGATTTATAAAACTATGTAATCTTTATTTGCAATTTCACGGTAAAAAATTTCTTTTAAAAAGTTATATTTGCTTAAAATTAACTGTGACAAATTTTGAAGTTGAATATCTAAAGCTCAATATCAAGTTTTTCTTCTTGCAAAAAGTGTTTAAACGTTTATTTAAATATTCACTCTTGTATGACCATTTGCAGTTATATTAAAAACACTGTTTGTGGAAATTTGCAATTACGATATCTGGTTCGATCATAAGAAACTTGAATATATGTAAATATACGAATAGACGTGTAATATGAAACGACATTATTTGTTAGGTATTAGTTATCAGTAGATTACGACTGTAAATGATACATGGGTAAGGACTAATTGGTTTGGCAAAATTCCAATTGAGAATTTCAGCCATTACCGATTATAATTACCCGTAGATTCGATATCACGCTTGCTTGTATAGAAAATAAATAAATCAAAGCGACGTAAAACAAACGCTTGCATTAGCATCACTTGTTCAATTAAACTTTTATCAATCTTTGCTTTCTTTACGTTTCAGCTTACATTTACAAAGCGTTTCTGGTCAAATGCCGTCATAGTATTGAGTTTTATAGCAAATGCAAAATGCAATTTTCTTCAACAAATATTAACAGCAGTGAAAATAAAACCTAAATAACGAGCCGTGTTTAAGATGTGCGCGCTTTTATTGTTGCAATAAAACTTTAGTGTATATTTGAAATGGTCCTATATATAGGTATGTGCAGATCATTTAGGACTGAGAAGAAAACGTTTTTGCAATGTTTTTCCTTGCTGTGTTCAAAATTATCGCACTCTTTTGCGAATCACAAATTGACGTTGCATTTTCCATTAAAAAATATTTAACTTGTCTTTAATAACAAGAATAATTTATTAACGAGTCAATAAAAAAAAAAGTAAAAAAAGTATTCTTTGAATTTTTATCAAAACTAGCTAGAATTTTACACTTTCAAAAAATAAAAATAAAAAAAAAAATAAAAAAAATAGTGAAGTTATTCCAATATTGGCTTGGAAAATTCTTCTTGAGTTGAACTTTTGATAAAAAAATTAAATTTAGTTTTATGATATTAAACATTTTTCTTGTGATGCAAACATTTTTGGAAATAAGATGAAATTAGGATGGATTGTAAGTTATAATCGGATTGTCTATTGGGGAAAAAGGCAATTGTTTTTAGTGCAAGCTTGATAAACATAAAGTTGAGATTTCAACGAAATAATTTCACATCCGTGGCCAAATTGGATCAAATTTTCATCAAAACATCGAACGTAAATAGAAACTCAATATCTGATTCGCAGCGGATATTGAAAAATTTCGAATGAAGTTCATGAATCATTGATAAATATATATATGAAATTATATATTTCTCTTTTACGTCAGAAGTAAAGACTTAAGGATATTTACGAAAAGAAAATGTGTAATAAAAGTTCATTACAGTATAGTTTAAGAATAAGTAGAACTAAGTTAGTAAGAAGATTAAACATGACAACTTTTTCTGAGAAATTTAATAATAAGTTTTAGATAAATTAAAATTGACAGAAATGAAATTTTCCAAGGATTTTTAAGCAATAATAATTTTTACGGAAAATTTACTAACATATAGATTAATTTTGCAATATATTTTCTTGAAAAATTTTATATTATTTTTACTGATATTGCAGTTTGTATTTTACTTTTCTTTTTGGTATCAATTTATCAAGGCAATGTTAAAATTAAACCAATTGTGGAGTTGCAATTATACTTGAAGAGAAATTGAAAAATAAACAGTGCATTTTTTCTTATAATTTTTCATCGGTAGAGTACTGAAAGAAACATTTAATGGAAATATCTTTGGCTATAATTTTTGCAGAATAACAAAAATAAGAAAAAAGAAACGAAGCGGTTAACTGTTGCCGGAAAGTATAACAACGTCGTCAGTTGCAAGTGAGTTATATATTATCTATGTGTTGCGTGGTAAAATATCAAGTGCGTTATTACTGATGTAAAATAATCTAAATATAACTAAGCAAATAACGTTTTAAACAGAAAAGTAATACTAACGAGATGACTATGCTATTAATACAATTGCAAAAATTGTGCTAACGTACCTGCAGGTCATAGTTGCGTTTTCTCATGCACATTTTATTGTCGTCATTGCAGTGATTTCGTTTTATTCTGATTAATTAAAATTTGTTTGTGATTCATAATTCATTGAAAAAAATTCTAAAATTAACAATGTTTATCAAGCATTCTTTGAAAGTAAATAACATATTTCTGTTAATATAAAATTATAACAAAATTATATTGTTTGGCGACATCTTTTGGTGGGTTTCTTATAAATAAATTGTTTTGAACATATATAGCAAGTTAATATTAAATTTTTATTAGACCTTGGAGTATTAAGTTTAAATAAAAAAAACGTGTAATTTAAAAATACTTGGAATATGTTAATTAAATGCAATGTAGATTTGTGTATCTAACTTGATCTTTATATGTTTACATTATATTGACATTTATAAAGTTAAATAATTATAATTTGATAAAATATATACGCAAATCTTTATCTTTCTCTCACAAGCAACTTGATCATTGAATGTTTTTTTTTATTTGTTGTAAAATTTATTTTTAACTTTTTAATCTTATTTTAACATTATCAAATAAAAAGTTTATTATTTTAAATCAGAATTGTATATATTTATTTTAAATTATACTTCTGTTAAAATTAATTTACGATATCGTACAAATAACACAACAGATTACTATTACATGAAAGATAACCTTTTTTGAACTTTTTAATTTTTTAATAAATTATTAAACACAGTTTACAACGTTTAATTTATTACGAAATACAATTTATGAAATAAAAGAGTAGGAGTAGCAAAAAGCAATATATCTATGTGCGTGCAGAAAATTTATTTGGGTGTAATATTTAAATTTTCATCGTCGAAATAGTTATTTTTACATACCTACGAATGATTTCTTTTACTTGATATAATTACTAAGTTTACTGCGAAATAGAAATAACTGTAATTCCATTCGTTTCTTTGCCGCAAAACGCTCATAATTTTTCCCTCGGAGAAAATCTAAAAATTTACAAAGTATTTTTAAATATTTCAAAGAAATTAACTGAAGCTAATTTTAATTTGATTTATGCAGCAAAGTTCTTCAATTACATTTCACTCAGCTTTTTCCTTAACCCTATCCCGTGCCATCGTCGCGCCATTTTATTATTTGTTTCTATCACGCACACTAAAACAAGTGGCGCCTCACTTACACGGAAAAATTTTCGGGGCATCAGACGTGCTTGCTATGGTCCGTCTGTCGAATTATAGATTATGGTACAACAGAGCTCCCGCAATGAAAGGCATCTAAAGGCGGGACAGCGGTTGCGCCAAATTCGGTGCGTCTGATGCCTCGTACGGGACGATATACGTCCCGTTTGCCGGAGCATATGACGTCTTAACATTTAGTACATCGACTGTATTATACGGGGCATCTGATGACCCACAATTTTTTCCGTGTGTAGGTAAACCGCGACGTTAGCACGGGAGAGCGTTAATGTAAACTCCTAAGTATATCCTGGACGACTTTTTATAATCATTTTATTGGACCTACTGTTGACAGTATAAATTTGGTGGTGGTATAAAGTTTCTACATTTCTAAGTATTAACTTTTGGGTCACTCATTCATCTTTAATGCGTATCATCATGTCAAGTTTTGTGAATTTTGCTTTGCTGGAAACATGAAAATGTTGAAATAAAACTGTATCAAAATCATGCTTTGGTTTATTTCTCGGCGTGACATGGTTAATGATATACATCATGCATGCACATCCCCTTTGATCATGAATCATGTGGATAAGATAAAATTAAACATTAACGTAACAAACGATAATTTATGTCACAAATATAAGCATTGTTCATCAAATATTTGAATGATTTCAAATATTGCACACATTTTAAGTAAGGTTAATAAATTTATTTTACGATTATTTAAATAAATAAATGCAAGACAATGTTAATAAAAAGAATATTTTTAATCAGAAGTCCATTTGTCATTAATATTCATACAGAATTTGTTTTGAAATATAATAAATCTTTCTTTGAATAAATCAGAGGTCTTTCAAATTTTAATTCATTTTATGCATTTTTTTAAACAACTGTCGGTAATAATAAAGTTGATTATTTAAACAAATTAGTTAAAAATAAAGTAATTAGTAATAATAAACTTATAAAAGAAATGTTGACACGAAAAAATAATTTAAATAACTTTATATCAAATTTATTATTTTCAACTTGAATCGTTTGGTTAACAATTTTTGCAAGTAGTTTAACTGTGTTTTCTTTCTTTGGTGAGCTCAAATTACACAATATTACCGAATGACATGTTATTAAACTTGCCGTAAAAAGTCACCGACAACGTCACATCGATTGACGTCACTCAAAAATTGATTGCAAAATGTTATAAGCCACCATAGACCGACAAATATAAAGTTGCTGGTTAAATTAACAGTGTCGATAAGTGCTGGACTTTAAATTTAGTTTATTCGGTGCTATAAACTCAGATTATTGAACATGCCAGCTCCATGTGATAATCACACAATATTCGGGATCTAAATGTATTTTTATGGTATTTTCAAATTTTATGAAATAACAAATGCAGACGTAGATTTCATTCTAAATGCGCGTGGAAGATATTTTTAATAAAATAGGAAATTTAATAAAAAGATATTTAAAGAATTTTTGTTCTTATAAGGGAAATCCTTTTTCAGCTGAATTTAAACTTGTTTTCGTTTTATTTATTATTCAACAGTCATTTCTAACAAGCATCCACAGATTTTCTTCGCTGATAAGTACGAAACAATTTTCAATTGATTGATAGTTGAAGTGTCTTTATTTAATAAATCAGAGACAGAGTACATATCTCAAATTCTTCGTTGAAATCCTCTTTAGATTTAAACCATGAGGATATTCTAGGAAGATCTAAAATAAACAACGGATCGTTATAAATAAATTCATGTAATTTAAAATACATTGTACGTAGTCCAAAAATAAACAGACATTTTTCGTTATTTTCTTAAATTTATGATCCTTTTGTTCGAGTTGGAAAAAACAAGATTAAACATCAATTTTTTTGTCAAAAATACTCATTTTGCCCTTTTTTAATTTAAAATTGTCTTGTTAGAAAAAGTTCGTAATATAAGAAGAATTTGTCTGATAAAAAGAATATGACATTTTTATTTGCTAATTTTATAACTAAACTATAATATTATTATTAAATATCTTTAGGTTAATAACCAAATTAGCCAACTTCATTCATAAAACTGTCAATTTGGAGAGAAGTTTTCAGCAAAATTTGTATAATCTGAAAAATATATCGACAAACATTAAAAATTGATGAAAATTAAAAGTTAAATAAAAATGTAACGTAAATCGAAATTTATCGCATCACGAGTCGTAAAATCTTTAAAATTGAAAGCAAAAGATCATTTTGAGATGAAAGTGTCGCACTTAAGAAACTGATCGTTTAAATTTAAAATAGTTATCTAATTATTTTGAACTTTTATTTTGTACCTATAATTAACTTCTTTATTTAAATAATAAGATTTTGAGAAAGAAATAATAAGACTGTAAAATAATTTGTACTGTTTTCTTTATAAAACAATAAAAATTTTCTGCAAACTAAGACAATCATTTAAAATTAATTAACTGGTTCTTAGAAACTAACTTTATTTTATACGTATTGTATTACCATAAAATTGCATTTTAGAATACGTTTACTTTATAATTCCCTTAACTGAAGTTCTTATCCATTAACAATTATTTCATTTACTCAGTAAATGTAATGGTACTTTGACAACATGCGTTCTATACCTACGATGTATATATGGGCAATTCTCTAGAACCTTTAACTTTCCTTGCTAAATGTTTGAAAAAAAAAGTTTTATCACACCTTTGTTTTATAACAATTATCATTTATTATCACTTTAAAATTAATAATATAAAGTCGAACAGTGATAAATTACATGCACGTAACTTTAATAATATTTAATTTAAGAACATAGGTAAATATTATGTCTTTGACAGCTTTTCTGTTCTAATATCAAAGACGTAATATTTTGAAACGGTCTTTCAATTATTTAAGTAGTTTTTCATATATAATTAGATTTTATTGCACGCACATATATTTTATTACATCAAGATACTATGCAGTTCATCCAGAAGTATCAAAGTCTTTTTTAAATATAAATATTTTCAATTGCAAAATATATTACGTCTTTGACATCAAAATTCAGGGACAAATTTTGATAATTTGTTTAACTTACATGTTAAATGCGCATCATTTGAATTGTGCTTATTATATTTGTTAAAGTTGAAAATAATGTTTATTAATTATTTAATTGCAGTTTAACTCTGTGCTTATAAATTAAAAAAGAGAATGTTTCTGCGTAACCTAAAGGGACGTGTCAAATACGTAACAATTCGGACCTGGGATTGTCAAATATGTTCAAAATATAAACGTATAAATACTTACAAAGTGTAAAGCTATAATAACTTGTAGTGTGCAAACCATAAAAACTAAAATCTTTAATTTAATAATCCACAAAATTAAAATGAAATGCGAGGGACAAGTAGGTTAAAAGTTCTAGAGATTTGCTCATATATTACAAAAAACTACTTTCCGACTGACGCAACAAAGTATTAGAAATATTTGTTTGTTATTTAAATTTTAATGAAAAACTTTTAATGAAACAAGTTTTATGAAAAAATATATGGTTTATTATTAAAATATTTAAATTGTAACTCAAAATTCTTGTTGGTGTTATAAATAACATTTTCGTAACATAAATAATTCGCTTGTTATTTTGTTAAACCAATTATTTTAATGTTTAATAAATTGACTGGTCAAAAATTGGTTTATAATCTTAAATTGAGGTTTTCAAATTCGTAATTTTATAAATAATAATTTCTTCCAGAAATACTTGTAACAGACTAAAAATTTACTGTGTAGATTATGTTCATAATTTTTTATTATTATTTTGACTAAATAAGTTAAGTGAAACAAATTTTATATTTAAGTTAATTTAAAAAAATTAATAAAAGAAAAAACGTTTTATTAATTTTTGTTATAGATTTTCTTACTATTTTATAACTTTTTAGGACCTTTCAATTTTTTTATTAAATGGGCAATTAAATTCGCGTTTCGATAAAACTTATATTAATTTTTTTAAATATATTAAATAAATATTGGCATATAAATGTTCTATATTTTTTCTTGTTCATTGGAGTAACGTTAGATTTGAATCTAAATCTCATTTCTTTGTCATTATAATAAATGGGATCGATATGCAGCTATAATATTTCATATTAAAATATGCTGATAATATCAAATCAAATTTATTGTTGTACTTTATGAGAGATATTATTTGCTTCAAAAAGCACTCTACTAACAAGAATTGTTAGTATCGAATACATTTTTATTATAAATAAAATTTAGATATAAAAGTTGCAATATGTTTTTTTGAAATTAAATTTAGTGCGTGGCTGGACGCAAACAAAATGTAAGAATTTATAATTAATTTATATTGCATTAGCGTTTTCAATGTTTGCAAAGGTAATGAGTCATATTTTAGTATTATAAAAGGTCTAGTAAATAATGTATATATTATGACGTATTGAATTGTATAATCAGTTATGCAATAAATTAATTAATCCAATTGTATATAATTATCAACATTAAGTTGGTAAATTTGTCTATTTTACTGTTTCATTTTTGCTTCTTACAGATGTAAAAAATATTTAAGTATAAATATTGCTTTAGGATAGGTTTATTATATAAAATAAAAAGTTCAGAATTAAACAATTGCGAGCATATAATATGTAATATAGTTTATACTTAATAACTTTTTTCTGATGAAATCAAATCATTTGATGACAATTTATTAACTTAATTTTAATTTAAAATTACTGAATATATATTTTTTAATGTTTTACACATTTTTTAATGCCTTACAATAAAAATTCAGAATACTAATTTGAAGACTCTTTAAAAAATGATTTGCTTTTATCGTCACAATTGGACTAAAAATTTTGCAATTGTTACAAATTAAACAATATCTTTTTTCTTACTTTATATTCCACAGTTACATTATAATTAAGTACATAATTAAATACATAATAATTAAATTAAATTAAATTATATTGTTAAGTTAAGTTAAACCAACAAGACAATTGTATACAATTAAGGACAATAATTGATAAGTTTTTATACAGTTTTCCGTAAACTGTATTTCCCCACAAACATCAATCAAACAATATTCTGCAAGTGAAATGAAATGTTTTCCAGTTTTACTGTAGATTTGTTGTTGTTAAAACAAAATTGTTTCAACTCAGGTGTAAACTCGCAGCTTTTATTCAACACCCTCAATCACAATATTGACCAGTTCAAAACAAAATAACATATCCGAATCATGAATCCGAGCGCAAAATTGTTTTTAAAAAAGCAGGGATTGAAAGAAAATTAGCGTTCTGAAAACCGGAAATAGAGCGACGACATCGAAGTTCATCGTCCTGCGGCGTTAGCGGGCTGGCAACTCGGTTTCATCCCCAATCTGGAGGCTCTGAGGTTCGAGTCCGCGCGCGATTCATTCAAGGGATGCTGCGTCCTAGATTCGCCCCAGTTCGCGCTACGTCAGTCGTTCAACCCTCGGCCTAGATTCGCTCCTGACGTCATTCACCTCTCCTCCATACGTAAGCAACGGCCACGTTTGTATTCCGCTTGTTACGTATGCACATGTAACACGTGCATAAACGTGACTATTTCTCGCGCACCGACCGAGCAATACACAAGCAAAAGTGTGCACACCTAAACACGCTGCGGCAAAATTTTCAACGTCCTTGCATGTATGAATTGGGACGCATTATTCTCCGCGAATTTAGGACTTGGCCGCCCCGATACACCTTTTCAACTTTGCCGATCGTTTTATTACGTTTGCGTCATTACGCCGACGGGGAGAACTCCCATCCTTTGCTTCCAAGAAAAACTGGGTCTGCCATTTAAATGCACCTAGATAGAAACTCGCAACGCAACGTTTTGATTTTCATATGGCTTTTTTCGAGAAAAAGAAAAAAAGTAATAAACTTCTTTCTTGTAGTAAAAAAATAAGTGGACACTTAAATGAAACTTCTTTATTTTTTTAAATGAACAATTTTTTTTGTTTAATTTAGAGTAATTCACAATCTTTTTTTGTTAAGAATAATTAATTTGTAGCAGCAGAATGGTTAGAGGATGAAATTAAAAGGAAATTGGTAATTGGGTTTAGAGTGATTTTGAGTTTAAGACAGTTTTCGTGGTTGTTTGAAATGACGCGACTGGGTGAAAAATTTTAAAATTTCGCCTCATCGCTTTGACTGGGTCAAGAACAAGTATATTGCATTAATCGGTGTGGTTTATTTTATTATTATTATTTTCGTGTTAAAGGTTATACTAGATAAAATAAATAAAATTTATTTAGATAAAATAAATTTAACATAATTATTACCAAATTAAAATTTATAATTCAATTACTAATTTATTATTCGTGTTTAAAAAATGAATTTAGTTTATAACATTTAGATGAAATTGATTTATTTTATGTTACTCGCATTTATTATAAAAACAATTTTATTTTTATGAGAGGGAATAAAATTTTTATTATTTGTGGTAATAATATATTTATTTTTCTCAATTTTCGATAAAAAGTTATTAAATTTTTATTTCTGTTGTTGAACATAGTGTGCATAAACTGATTATATTAAATTTTATTTCATAAAATATTCAATACAAATGAAATTATTATATAATAAATAACCATGTTATTGATGAAACGTAATTCACTCTTAATTAATTGTAAATGAGCTAAAACAGGAACTCATATTGATTATCGGAAAGTATTTCGATAAACTATGTGAGCACTTAAAAGTTTGGAACACTGAATGAACTAATGAGTTTTAACATACTTCGAATTTAACAAATACATTTAAACTATGATAAAAAATAAAAAAAAGTGTAGAGGGTTAATAATTTTTTAACGAATTTTCTTAATACAAGATAAAGCTAAATTTCTGCAAAATATAAGATTTCGATTGTCTTAATTGCGATAGTGTTATTAAAAAAAAAAAACATAATTTCATTTATCTATACCAATTTTTCAAAATTACCCGTATAATTTTTTAAATCATTAAAATTGTTATTGCCCTGATAAATAGCAAATAATTTTTTTCCCCAAAAAAAGAAATTATTTATATTTAATTTTAAGTGGACATAATATTTGTAAGCACTTTTTTCTATAAATAAATGTTATTTATGAACTTAGAAAATTGTTTTATTTTACTTGGTATACGAAAATAGCAATCTATTAGAAATGGTGATGTAAAATTTTAAGTGAAACCACGCGGAATTGCTCTCCGGATGAAGAAAAGTTGAGAAGTACTTTATTAATAGTTCAGAACTCGTAATTAGTCTAAATGCATCGTAGACTTGTAGTTGGTGAATTAATCAAAATAAGAGTAATTAATTAAAATATTATATATATATTTATTTAAAATATTTGAACATAGTTTGGCCCAAGTGGGAGTGGCGGTCTATTTTGTAATTTATTCTGATACATTTTCTGTTTAACATTTAAAATCAATTTTGCAGCATGGTAAAAACGATGTAATTTTATTTTAATTATTGGTAAATACTGCACTGATTGACGAAGTGTATGTAGTTTTGATTGATTTAATAAATTATGAAAATGAAATAATAAGTTTTCCCTGTGCATAATTCGTTCTCATTATTCATGAATGAAAATCGATAATTTGGTGTTGAACTGTTAAACAATCATAAATTCCTCGTGTTCATTTGATCAACTTGTGTACTGGTCGTTGATTAATTTGTAAAAGAATACAAAAGAATTTTTTGCTCTGCAGTTAATCTGTTAATTATGTTGATTGCAATGATGCATTTTATAATCTCATATTTGATGATATGTATCTACTAAATTATTCAATGACGCATTTCAGTGATTATCATTTGAAAATATTTTTCTTGCTGATTATCTTAATTTCTCGAATTTCATTCAACTGCACATGTAGAAAGAAATGTGCATGAAAATTATGCAACTATTAAAATAGTTATGCATAATTTCCTTAGTGTAATACATTCCTTACCCTGTTTAGAAAATACTGATTCATTTTTTATCTTTTTTCTTTTTGCAAATTCATCGTCGAAATATTTGTAATCGGTTGTTCATTAATCAACGAAAAAATATACGTCTTAAAAGGGTGCAAAAGAAAATTTTAATAAATATAAACCCCATATTTCAAGATAAAAAGTTATTATTCTAGAATTTGAAATAAAAAATAATCTAGGAAACTTGTAATGATTACTTTTATAACATTTTGCATATTAAATTGTTTAAGAAAACGTAATTTGGATTCTGTTTTCACATTTATTTATAGACTAATGAGTTTATAACACATTGTTTTTTGAACTCTTATTTTTTTATATTAAAGTTTAATACCATTTACAATAATAGTGTAATTAGCTCTCTTAGTATTCCTCGCATCGCTTCGATTCGTTGTGCGTCATCTTCTAGAACTTTGACCGCAGAGAAAATACGTGAACCCACCATGTATAAAATAGTAATAATAATGCGCGAACTGCGCTGACAATGATTTGAGTCACGCGAGCGTTTCATAAAGCACTTAATTTGTGGGCCAATCTCTTCTTCATGAGAATATAGTTACATTGTGACTATGTTCCGGATTGAATTGGGTTGCCGATCATTTTCCAAAATTACATCTCTTAAACTTTGACTTCCGATTAAAATTTTTCTCAATTAACTTTGTTTTGTATAGACAAAAATGCTACTAAATTTCAAATCTAGAATGTATCATATATTTTTTTAAAAATATATAATATACTTTTGTTTAAAAATGCTTTGATTTTATTTGGAAATTTCTGCCATGCCGATAGTGCAAATATCTAATTGGTAAAATTAAAATTTTATAAATTTTTTACTTTTACAATAAAGTTCATAATATAAAATATTTAGTTTGCATTTAATTAGAATAATATTTTGCAATAATTTTGGGAAAATGTATCCGGAAAATTTATCACAACTTATTTATCGTAACTTTATTCAGGAAAAACTGCTGTTGGAATTTTTCAATTAGGATTTTGTTATTTATTCATTGAATGATAATAAATTTAATTGTGCGAATGATTAATTCGAAAGTCTTCTTATAATGTTCATTACAATTAGTGTTAACACTGTGGAATGTAGTTATATCTGTGGCTTAGAAGAAAAAATTAAATTCATGCTTTCAAGATAAATTAGAATTTAAATTTGTATTATTTTTTAATGTGGGAAAAAGGTAGTTTTAATTTTCTTTCAACTACTTTGAGTATATGTTTCAAAAAGCCTTTTTAATTTGCCAAAATAATCTTTGTTTTTCAATAAAAAGTTCAGTTTTTTTTGTAATTTATTTAATTTTTTAAAAGAAAAAGTAAAGTAAAAATTGTTAAAGCTTCAATATTTTAAGTTAAAATATCTTTTTATATAAAATATTATAGGATTGTCGAAAATAATGTCGAATCAATGTTCGACAATTAAATAAATGTTATCTGCGTTAAGATTTATAGCGGATTTTCATTTCGTTTTTGTATTCATAGCTCTAAAGATTTTAGGACAACATAGATTTGTGAACAATTCGTAAAGCGTTCACTTTAGCAGGCTTGAATTGATTCGTTACACGACCCAATTCCTCGAGCCGATTGAATCTCTTGTAATATCCAAAACACAAAGCTAGACTTACGTTTCATCTCACAAACGAGTCAGGTGAAACAACAGGACTTATTTAAAAACGGCCATTGATCCTAGTGACTTATTGAATGAAGATTTATTGCAAAGTGATTGTGTTGCTCGTTGCCACCTAGTCGAAGAAAATGGACTGCGAAGTTTTCTTAAAGAGATACTCTAATGAAAAATTCAGGCAGGGAAACAAAATTTATGTACCCATTGGAACTAATTCTAGTATTTATTTTGGGTAAAATGTTTCCACAAATAATGAAAGTTGCGAAATTTAATTAAAATGAAAAATGTATTCTTCAAGCAAAAATCATGATTTGGTTTTTTCTGATCATTTTTTAAGTGCACAACAAATAGCAATAAAAGTTCTGATCTAAAAAATAACCAATATAAAAATTGTGTAACAATTAAATTTAAAGAAATCTTTTTATTAATTACTATTATGTTCTTATATCATGAGTATAAAATTAATAGTAGTTTGTTTTTTACAGCTAACTGGATTTTTACAACAGCCGGTATCTTATAGCAGCATGTCACAAGTGTATGCAGTTGCGAGATGGGATCCGACGTATAAATATTATCTAAGAATTGTGTTACCAGTTGGGTCTCTATTACTTCAAGCATGTAACGCCTATACGAGAGATCAGTGGTATCACTCAATCTTGTGGAAGGTGAGATAGACAATATTTACTTATAATTACTTAATGATCTATAATAATTATAAAATAATTAAAGTAATCGAACATTATAAACTATTTAGTTACTCTAGCAAAAATAACAGTTGTTACATTTATATTGAAAATTTCAACACGTTACCTTTTTTACGCAGATAACTTTATTTGAACTTCTTTTAAATATACTTTTGAAATATATATTTGTAATTCATTAACTTGTCATAATACTAAAATTAGAGTTATTAAAATTTAATGATTCTATTTTTATTCTTTGTTAGAACGGTTCGATTTGTAAATAATTAAAGTCCACTTGGGTAAAATATTTTTAGACTAATCTGGGATGTTTTATTTTAAATGTCGTTACCCCTCAGCCATAAATAGATGGCTAAATCAATCGCATCACACGTATATTGTAAGATCATTAAACCCAATTCTTATCGTGTATCGCGTTCCTTATTTCATCTTCAAAACGTACTGCACAGTAAACAACCAAATTCCAAAGTACAAATAATTAAACTTTTCTGATAAGTTAATGTTCACAAAATTGTTATAAAAAATTAAACTTCCTGACTCGTCAAGATATTTATCAGAATGTATAGAAAAAAATGTTTTTGCGAACTCATTTTACAACGTAGATATTATTTGAAAGGTTTGCCACATTTCGTGATGATAAACGATTTAGTTACAAAAAATGTACGCTTAATTGTAACTCTTATTATATTTTTTGATTACTTAATTGTTAATTACGAATAATGCACTTTTTAGTGTCGGCACGAAGGTATTTGTTTAGTTAAATTAAATTGCCCGGAAGACAATTTCTGCTCAACACTGAAAGATATATAGTTTGGAAGCAGTGTTGGAAAAAAGGTGTATTATGATCAAGTAGCGATATGATGTTGAAAATTGCGTTTAACACTTTAGTATAATAACCATATTGCTCTTATAAAAGCTGGGTGGATTTTTCCTGCACTTTTATCCAACCTTTTAATTAAATAAATGCTTTTGGTTAAAGTAAAAGGCAAAAATGCTGTTTCAGTTATTTGTCTAATTGACACACAATTACAACATTATTTTCTACCTTCACAAAGAATAAATAACAAAGAAAAAAAAGAAATTTAATAAAATGAAACAGCAACCATTCAATTAGTTTCAAAGAGATAATCATCGTAATTGCATTGTTAGTTATATTTTTTCCTATTAAGTATGTGCATTTGTATGATTAAAACTATACTTCATATTTGAATCTTATTGTAATTTCTAATTATTCAATAATTTTTTCAGAAAAGTATCTACAAGTATGAGCAAACATTGACGCCAACTCCAAAGGAAGATGTGATTTTGCGTGAACTCAAGTCGCTGGTTGACTTTGCTTTGTGGACCCCTTTGCAGGACGAGAGGGTCACCGGGGCACCGCTCGAAGCGGTTGCCAAGTTACTCGAAAGAAATTCCGAACAAAGTAATAACGAAAAAGATGAATTGGAACGCCGTAATTGGGCGGAGGCTGTTCTGGCAGTCGCAGCTCCACTTTTAGAAAAGGCCGCTCCACCGCAGCCGTTGGCCCGAGTGCTCGCTAAACTGGCCCAAAAGCACCCCAAATCACCGCTAGTCATGTCCCTTAGCCCTGCGATAACTCGCTGCCTTAAGCACACCGTTGACTTCGGCAAGTCGCCCGACATGAGAAGACTTTTGCAAGTTTATATAGCCGCACTCTACGAAAATGATGACGGCGAACAGGCTATTAGGGATTACATTGCTTCTGTTCATGGTCCCGGAAGCGATTGCCCTCACCCTCGCGTTTTGCCCAATCTGGTATCTATCTGTGTGGCAGCAATTTTTCATAGGTAATAAACTTTTACTATTATTAATAGAAGAAACATAAAAATATTCATAAAGATTTTTCTTCTTACATAATTAAACAATAAATTATTTTTACATCTTTTTCCTCGAAGAAATACAATTATTTCCACCCTCATACTGTAATATCATCTGAAAGTATCGTAAATCTATAGATATTCATATTTTATTTTCCAAGAATATTTTATGCTTCAAGAAAAGGAAAAGAAAAACGTAAAATATTTTAATACTTGATGTCCGCTTTTGGTGATCAGTAATAGTATATAATGTCTTATCTTTTTTATATACTTCATAATAATGATTATTTTATTTGTTGATTTTGATATTATAATAGAAATTGACATTGTGAATATAAAATGAGTATTTAAATTTTCTTAATCAAACAAAAGTTCAAGGCTCAAATGTTTTTATGAAAATAAACGACATTGTTATTGCAGGTTTGAAGTGGTCACTCGCCTTCAGACAGATATCACTTCTATTGAAAGTTTGCCACCGTTACAGTGTTACCTCCATGTTCTAAATGTTGCGTGAGTATTATTTTTGCCTTAAATTAATAATGTTGAAAAATAATATTTAACATGGATTTTAGAATGTAATAAAAATAATAATTCAAATTGTAAAATTTAATATAGTGAAAAAAATAGGTTTTATGTTCTTTTATCTCTCATGTCTAATAAAAAAAAATTATAACATGGAATTTCATTTTAAAAATGACTAATTTTAAATATTTTTCTCTTCCTTCATAATGCAATTTAAGTCAACATGAAATAACAAGGACAATAGAGAAATTTGGTGGCTAAAATATAATTTCAAGTCATAATAAATAAATGATATATGCATAACCTTCTTCAGCTGATGTCCTGCGGGAAATCAGTGAGATTTTTGTGCACAAAATCTAATTCCCTATGAGGATGACATTTTTGTGTTCATGGTCATCAGACTTAAATTATAAGCCAATATTTGCTTCCAGGTCGGAGTACACTGATTGGAGACCGGGTCTTGGTGCTTTATTGCAGCCAGTTCCGTTTCCGGAGAACGCACTTGCTGACAAGGAGGTTCAGAAATCTGTATTATTATGCGTGATGAGACGTTTGGCGCAAGACCCCAGGTGCACCGTGCATAAAGTTTTATTGCCCGTACGTGAACCAAGACATGGTTGGATTCACATTGCTGCGCCATCCAGCACCACTTGTCCTGACGAGGGTGAACTTTTCGGAGAAATGGTAATTAATTGTCAGAAAAAAAAATCACAAAGAATTCGATCCTGGAATAGCTTTCGCAAAATTTTGTTAGAAAATTTAGAGTGTTTATAAAATAATTTATTGTCACCGGGTGATAAAGGTTAAAAGGTAATTAAACTTTGAAATATCAGAGGTCGCCTCTTGTATAACGATGTGTTAGGTCCTTAATCAAAAAGGTCCCTCGCTATGAAAATAAAAAGTAAGCTTTGAGAATGATGACGCTCTTTATTTTCTTTGTTCAGCGATAAAAGTATCAATGCTACACGGCAATCCAGAATAGATTTACGGCCGTTGCGACGCTCTGTGTGGCTGTATTGCAATCCGCAACGTCAATTATTTGCTATGGTTACGTGAAATCAATTACTTAGCGGTTGACAAAAATAAATTTATGGCGAAAAGTGGAAGAAATAAAAGCTTTTAGGTGGATGTGATGTTTCATTTCACGCAGCGCTGGAGAATTATATAATTTATTATCTATTTCGTTAAAGAAATCCAATAGTAAGACGTGAATCTTTTGTGATCTCGCAGATCTTGCGAGCTCCTTATTTTAGGAAGCAACTTTTACGGAGGTTCAAATGAAATGACAAAATAAGAAAACACGTTGCTAAGTATGACTTCAAGCGAAATCACAAATCAAAGTTATTGATGAGCAATTTTGGTCACGAAGTCTGGTTATAAGAAAATTTATTACATTTAAATTATACTACGTACAGTAATAAAACTAATTATAATTTAAAAATTTTTAAGTTTTTTTTTTAGAATGATTAAAATGTAACAAGTTTTAAATTCCTTTTTTTTGGTGCTAAAATAAAAGAATTAAACTTGCTGTGCAATTAGTTTCGACTAATTTTGCAGTGCAACAATTTTCGGAGTTTTTAATTGAGTCATGCGGTAATTACAGATCTGGTTTATTCCGAGTTTAATTACTCAATTAGTTTTTTTAGTTTTGGTTTAAAATAAAATTGCAGCTTTGACTGCGAAGCATTTCCGCATTGGTCTAGACGACTGGAGTCTCGCGGGTTAAACTCGGGTTCTATTTTCCGACGTAGTCGAGTATTTGTAAAGCCGTTCAATATTTATGCTAGCCGGAATTACGTGTTCGGTCGTACATACGACCTATGAATAATGCACCACACGATTCTCCATGTCGCGCGTACGCGCATTAGCTTGGCATGTTCGTCCATTTGAAATGACACGTGGTTTTCTGCTTCATATGGTTGTAATTCAAAAACAACTACTCAGCTGTATTCAAATTTGTATGACAACCATTCATATCGTAAAAGTTGACTGACGGCTGAATTTCGATCCAAATTTGTCAGATTAATTAACAAAATTTTATGAAAGCTTCGTATAAATTTTATCAAAAAAAAAAAAACTATTTCCCACATTTTTAACGAATTGACTTTGATTTTCAGTTGACAACTCTTCTGAACTGTTGTTGTCGGCGCAAAAGATTTATTTCGTCTCTGATGAAGCAAACCGGCGGAGCTTGTATTCTTTTAGCCGTTCGGGGTTGCGAAGCAGCTCAAGATGCACTGTGCTTGATGCTGGAATGGCGCCTGTTACCAAACGAGGAGGCAAGATTGCAAGTCGTGTCGGCACTCCAGTCGACGACTTCCGGCAAGGATCGATACGCGGCACTCTGCCAAAGGCAAAGGAATTTGCAAGAACTGGTGAGTGTCAGCAAGTGTGTGTTCATTCAATGATGCATTCATTATGAATCATGATTAACTTTTCAATAGTCAAATGAATAAGAATGAACATACTCGATTGAATTGAATTGCGTTTTGTAACCCCATTCAGCGACGGATTGCATTATTACACATGGTCAGTCGTAAATGCACTACTTTTTTCATTTGACAGTCATCATATTTGTCGTGATAGCACGTTCTTGCTGATGCACCTACAAAATTTACTCTGAAATTCAGAAGAATTCTTGGACTTCCTACATTTAAAACAAAAATAGTATCAAAAAATAGGAAATATTATTTTAAAACTATAATTACACAGAGGTTTCACATATATTTATAGCTTATTTTATTCCCGAAAGTAATTTGCATGAATACGTTTTATAAATAAAAATAATTTGAATCTAATGACGTCACGTGTTTTTTGGACTCTCCTTTTTATTTGAGAAAAGATGTTTTTCTTATACTACTGTGACGTCAGTTAAGTTTGATTTCATAAGAGAATTATTGCACAAGTTAAAAGTATAGTGTTTTACTTACTTTGAATGAATTTTATTAGCATATATCATGTAATGAATTCGAACATAAAATGTATATAATAAAGTTTATACTGATTATTTTTGTTTTCTTTAATTATTTAGCAACAAAAAGGAGGACCGAAAAAATTAACTCTACCAGTGCGTGCGACTGATGCAGATGTAGCTTTGCTTCTCGGGGGAGGTGCTCTTGGAAACTTAGAGTTTCTTAGTTTGGCTTTTACTTCTGTAACATCTGCGTGTGCTGAACAACTCATCAAATTGCCTGCACTTAGATATTTAAATCTTTGGGCTACACAGTTTGGAGATGCTGGTCTACAAATGATCAGTGAACACTTGCAAAAACTGCAAGTACTTAATTTATGTGAAACGCCTGTATCGGACAAAGGCATTTCTACACTAGCCTGTGAGTGTTACAACTTTGACATTAACATTTTTTGTCTGAGAAAAAGTAAACTTAAAATAACTTAGAAAAAATTAATCTGTTTCAGCAATGACAAGCCTAAGAAAGTTAAATCTAAATAGCACAAAACTATCGGCTCAAACATTCGAGTCGTTAAAGAAAAGTTTGTCTGCCAAGGTGGAATTTGATGTTCGATACACAGAAGCTTGGTGACCCGAGCTTTCATCCTTGGCTTGGATTAATTCCAAGGGCGAGGATAAATGTTCCAGAAATAAAGACAAAAAACCGTATTAAAACAATTTTTAGGTTTATGCCATCGGTGTAAACAAGTTTTCAAAATAGCTGTTTATTTTGTAGTGGCGAATTCGATTTAATTCGTCATTTTGTTATATACTTGTTATCTCCGTAACAAAAAAATATATATATAAAACACAAAAAAAGAAAAATCACATGCCATGGGGCCATTCTACACGTTTACAATATATATCCTCTCGATTTATAATAAATATCCTTATTGTGTAACGGAGCTGAATTTTTTCCACTTGAAATAAAAGCAATATCTATATAAATATATAAATATTAATATGTATAACAATTTTTGAACTCGAAACAAAAATTAAAAGTGGAATATATGCATTAAATATTTAATATTAACGTGACGATTTGTTTCGAATTCTGAATGTATAACAGGGATATATCGTACTTGCATTTAAAATTTATATGATAACATAAATAATTATAACTGTAACAATGGAAATATCATATTTTCATCGTAAATATGCTAAATGTGCGATAATTATACAAAATTAACGTTTTTTATTAACTGTGTATAATCTCAAATAAAAATGTGAAACATCTCGTTTTATTTCAAGTAAAAATACGCAGCTCTGCACTATCCAATTTAAAACTACATGCTTAATAAACTTGCATTTTTACAACGACAAGCATGTTATGCTGTGCGACTTATCTGATAAGCTTTGTCAAAGACAAGTTTTGATGATTTTTAACGAAATTCCGTATAATCACTGCCAACTAAGTTTGACTTTAGTTCTTCTACGTAACTATGATTCAAAATACATTTTAGTGTATATAATTAAGTAGCATTTAAGGTGGTTCATATTATTCCTACTTTTATTAAAATTAGAGCATTATTCATTTCAAACAAAAAAATGATGAACTTTATGTAAATGATCTATAGAGTAGAAGAAAAAAAAATAGTGCGAGGAGTTGAAGACGAATTTCAAAAACAAATACTAGCTGTTGACTACACATTATATTGTATCTTAAAGATAGGTTGACTGATTCCATGTTTCGTTTTCCACCATGTTATATATTAAAAAGCTACATCGCATAAACGCGAGCGTCGTAATAAGACTGTTTATGTCAATTTCAGTATAAGGAATATTTATTTAATTATAATTACGATTATTCATTTATAATTAATGGTAAAATAAATTCAAATTTATTACTGTAGCACTTTTACTTTCTTATCCTCTAATCCATTAACTTCCTTAGCGGTAATTGTAAGTTAATAAAAATAAAATAAATATAAATATCCGCAGAAAGAAAAAAGCACACTCCATTGATAGTTAAAAAAGTCTTGCCATTATCGATTCCAAATAATTTGTATAAACAGAATTTTGATAACACTTAAAATGACAAAGATATTACTAATTTTCTGCATAAAAGTCAAAAAATAGGCTATTTTGACGAATTTTTAAGTTTTTTAAACCTCATCTGTTAATAATTTAACAAATAATCAATATATCAACATTCTGTCTATACAATTTATTCTCCATTCAATTACGAAGAGTTTAAACAACAATTAGTAAATCGGATAATAATTTGGTTTCCGGGAACATTTTTAAGATGAAAAAACATAAAAAATAAGTTTTCGAGATAATCGAAGTTAAAGTTGAGGTTTAATTTGATCTGCTTTTTTACTTATTATAGTCTAATTTTTACATATAATTATCATTCAGTTATTCTTAGACGATACATTGCACCTTTTGCTTTTGTATTTACCTTTTCTTTTACCATTTCTTTTTATAAGGTTGCCAATATCGCTCTCTGCAATTTTTCATTGTTTCTAAGAAAATGTTCAAAAAACAGGTTTTGCAACATGAAAAAGAATACTTTAAGGTACCGAAAAATACAATAAAATATATTGTCAATTTTTCGTGAAAGCGTTACTTGAACGTTATCAGCAAAAAAATAAGTAATTGTGTAAGGCTAAGCAATTCATTTTGCTGCTTGGCAATTTTGTGGGCCAAAATGATATTGAATATAGCCCATTTTGATGTGATTTAAGACATTAAAATACAGTTTTAGTGAAAAATAAGCACAAAATCGGGTTTTTGGACGATCGGTGCGATATCTTAATGTGTCTCAAAATCCGAAATAACTCGTAAGACATCTTATCTTATTATAAAATATCATTTCTTTACAAGGGCTGGAGAATTGTCTTTTTTTCCACTGTTTTTTGATGAAAAAAGTCGACACTTTTAGGGTTAAATGTTACTTTTCTTTTTCTTCAGCGTAAACAGCGAAAAAAAGCTGTTTCTCCAGCGCGTGTAAGAAAAAATTGACATTTGTGCATGAATTTTTATTTATCCCTTCTCCCGCTACCAAGAGGGGAGAAAACGCCACAACATTTAATTAGAATATAATACTTGCATTTTCAATGTTTGGAAATAATTTTATATTTTTCAAAACAGATTTATTTTACAAATTTTGCAAAAAAATGAAATGCAGTCTCTCTTATCCCTTTCTCGTTAAATTAATTTTAAGTGTAGAAATTTAATTCGTTTTAGACTTCAAGATTATTTTTTCATTAAAATATTATCGATAGTTCAAAATAACAACACGAACTTTTTTATAAAATTTAAAATTCATTCGATAACTTGCTTAATTTTCCTTTAATCTCTTTTTATTGTCAACAATTATAACTAATTATATTTGATATTAAATTTTTAAATCATTCAATTTTATTTTTGTTTCATACATTTTTCATTTTTTTTGTTTTTTTTTCAATGTATAAAAAAAAATTGAATGCTATTCAACATTTCCAACTAGTCTCGGAAAGTTCACTTACATTTCCCGCACATTTCCCACTGCAACAAAATTCAAGTACAATTTTTATTTTTCACACTCGCTGGACACCATGACACAGGTTCTGGGTGGGTTATTTGCATGTGTAGGTGAGAGGCTTTGGCAAAGATAGGCTAAGAGAATAATAGTTTTGGTCTCTGATGAATTGTCTAGATCGAAAATGACTGCTGAATCTTTGTCAGGCTATTCTGTTTGACAGAGTTGCTGCCGCTTCATCTGATTGGTGCGGTAGTCGATGATCAGTTTTCAGTGGAGCATGCTGCTGATTGGTGCGGTGAAATTCGAAAGCTCGCTTTACTCAGCTTGGTTGAATTCGTTCTACTGTATACGTTTTATTAATTTGATCGGTAACTATCTACACTCCTCAAAACAATTAGCGCCCCCCTAAAATTTTCAAAAATTGCCCATTTTCAAAATAATGTAACTCTGGTAATTTTAATCGAAAATTCAATTTTAAAAAAGCAATATGCAGCTTAGAATTTC
>JABFPM010000112.1:0-39524 GCA_022817325.1 Idris sp. 1 HC-2018
GAATGGTGCATGCATACATACGTACAATCCGTCAGTGCTCCCTTGTCATTTTCAACGCACTTCATTAATTTCTTCTCGACGAGCAAAACTCGATAGTGAAAGCCAGCTCATCGCATTTCCCCGTTTTCGAAGTAAGAATAATCTTGCAGAATGAAACAGTAATTGCTGAGCACACAGTCCGTCATTCGATATGTCGCTGAGTTATCAACGTTTGCGTGACAATAAATAAGGGTGGATTTACAGCCCTAAGCAAAAGTGTTACGTGTTTTAGTTGGCTGTTTTTTGACGCAAACAAATAGCGTGATTGCAAGCATAGTCCCTAATCGTGTGGGAAAAAGCCAATTAGACAAATAAGAATTCGTTGAACTTTATGCTACTTTCTGCAAACTTTCGCTGAAATTGGATTAATTTTTTTTATTGCGTTATTTTAATCTTATTTAATTTCAGAAGTAAATAAAAAATTGGGATTACCGACTAGAAGTAATAATTTTTATGATTTTAGTTTTTGGAAACTTGAATAGTGTCAGTAATAATGTATATTTTTGATAGAAAAAAGAAATTCAGAAGCTCAGGATCAAGTGTCACTAAAAGAAATGATCTCAATAACAGCAGGGGACTTTGCTAACTAATATTTTACTCCAGAAAAACATTTTAGAATATTGACGTATATTAAAGGATATAAAATTACTGAATCAATACAGATGAAAAATTTTTTGTATTAATTTTTTTTTAAATTATTGTTTTAGAATATTCAATCAAATCAAATGAAAAGGAAAATAAAAATAATACTGTGGGAAACCTCATAAATAGAAGGAAAGTATTTTTAAAGTCAATAAGCTGACTATTTTTGTGTATTGAATTCTATAAAAACAAAAATACGTTCTGACAGATGTTTCAATTTGTGTGGTTTTCACCTAAAAATTCTTGTATGACTTTGAAAAAGTAAATGCTTTTATCAAAAAAAAAATTTATCGCTACAATTTTTCTCTTTTTTTAACGTAGATTTTAACACAGCATGCGAACAAAAGGCAACTATCGAATTTTAATAAGCGTCCAGCACTATCTAAGACTACGAATGTCTATTTCTACTGTAAATGCTCCGCCCATTTGTCTGAAGTATAGGATTTACGCAATAGTTTCACGGAAATCAAAAGCAGAGGATTCACCAGCGTTTTCGGTTTCGTTCCCAATTTAAAACGGTTTCTCAGCCTGAAAACTTTTAGATTTAGATCTAACGAAAATTTGAATGCAAACATACAACAAAAACTTATTATAAATGGGCGTTGTATACGAGTGCCAAGCCATAATAAAGTTGCGTATAATATTTTCATAAATTTCTTTTCCGATCTCGAAACTTGTCGGAGAGTAAACGTTTCTGACTTATATATAATACGAGATAGGATTAGATAAATGAAATGAAACCTTCGTTTTTAGGATTACGACGATATAAGTCACCGTAACACCACTCGACCCAAATTTTCTTGTAAATATGATTAATATTATTTACAAATCACACAATTTATATAAAACGTTTCAACAAAAGAGCAAATAAGCGAAACTTTTTTTATCGTCAATTCCATTTATCAACACCCACTTAAAAGTTTTGTCAAGAAAAACGATTTATTATATATTACATAAAATAAATTATTATTGCCGAAAGAATAATTTTTTGCTGCATAACTTTTGCAGTATGTCCGTAATTATTTACGGTTGTTTTAACATCCTCACGGTACACCTTTTCTGTTAACACTCAAATGAAGCCCGCAAAGATTCGAATGCCGTATATGATATGCAAGCAATATCTTCCCTATCATCGCCATTTGTGTACATATGTCATGTTCATACTTTATTTATGTCATGTTCGTACCTTGTTCATGTCATGTTTATTCATGTCATGCCTGTACACGTCTTAAACTCGTATTTACGGCCAAACGCTAGTCTTCATTTCAAAATTAAAAAGCGTATAATTACTCCGCTAATTTATGCGCGAACGCATTTGCACACGCATAATGTATAATTAATTAATAGAGGAAGAAAGTAAAGAACAAAAAAAAATCTAATCATCGCAAAATATGACAAATTAATAAGCAAAGCACGGCGATTGCAAGATATTAAGCTATTCAGCGTTTAATAAGATTATTCTCGCAGAAGAAAAAAAAGGTACGCCAAAAAAGTAACAGAGCCCGCGGCGTTAAAGAAAAAAAACAGCGCGACGAAAATTACAGTGTTTGAAATTAATTGCACGTTAATTTTCTATTCAGACGAAGCCGACGGAAATCAAACAGCCCTTTCTTTCGCGCCAAGAAAAAACGATCGGACCAATGTTGGAAGTTAATTGTACGGAGCTTCGTAGCTGCGATTTTAACTCTAAACGTCCCCATTAACGATATAATAGCGTTATCAACTAATAACTACACGTAATTCAATAGAAAGTGAAAAGTGTATTAGCAGTGCGTTGCCGGCAAGATGCGATGCAAAAGTATATTTCTCGTCTTTGGCCGTATTGGGTTATTAGAGAGCCGAAAAACGTTGATCGTCATTGCCGAAAGGAGGATGGTCCGGCGTGCAAACTCGATTAAAACGAGCGTTAAGCGAACGAGCGCCGCGAGGGTGGAAAGCGTACCGCTTAATAGGGTGTGATAGATCGGGTAAATTGCATCGGTGCTAATGGGATTGCACGCGATGGTGCTATAACCATTACCGCGGCCGTATAGAGGCCAGTAGCCGGGCTTCGATACGCCGTCCCCGTAGGCGAGTCACTGTGTATGTACACTTGGTGAACCAAAGTTACCCGATCATGAGTCTTGTTATAACACCACTTAACGTGCAAAAAATTTTAACGATTAACCCCACAAAACGAATATAGAAAGTTAATTTCAATATAGCGTTTTTGACTGCACGGACCTTTTTTTATTTTTAATTTAAGAGTTTATCTCAGATTTTAACACACTTAAAAAAGCAAAAAAAAATCATACTTGATGCTTTTGAATTAACTCAAGGTATTGAAATTGGTCATTTCGTAACTTTTTCTGAAAATCAGATAGTAAAAAAGCTTATATTAAATAAATTTGAATCAAAGACTTTTTGTTGAGATAACGTATATACAGAGAAAACTTAATTAGAATATAAATTTAATTATTACAAGAGTTTTAGATTTTAATTGATAACAAATTATTTGACATTAAATTTTCCAATTAAATATATACAGCCATTTCAGCGTATATTCCGTGTAATTTATGGTATGGTGTGATTTAAATGTAATAACATATATTTGATTTTGCATAGAGATAACTCCGTAATGAGATAATTAGCGTTAATACTCAGCTATTATAAAAACGATTTAAATCAACATAAGTATAAAGATGTAAAGAGATTTTTATTAAATTGTGATAAAGAGATTCCCTTTTAACATTTCTGATGATTAATAATGTTTCAATTTTCTGATTCAACTATCAAGAATCTTTAATAACGAAAATGTTAAGTGGCAAAAGTAAAAAAAAAAGTATTTTTCAAACAGACCATAATCTTACATCATAAATATTTTAAATTTTAAAGTAACATTAATGGACAGTTTATAATTAAAAAAGTTCTCTCCTACGGTTAATTAGAAAGTGTTGGCCACACTCCGTTGAAGCAGAAGTCAGCCTCGACTTTTAGCCAAAGCTCCATTACCAGTGAAGGTTAGACATGCGTTAACGACGTGGGAATAATTGAAAATCACGATCGTCGGGGTTAAAACGTGTAGATGAAAGACAACGGGACAGGGGACAAACATGACAATCGATCGGTCTCTGAGAGATGAGATAAACTCTGTACACGCGATAATGTTGTTGGGTAGTTTTCCATGATAGAATATCGGTGGCAAGTGACGCGGAAGAATCATTGATATTTAGCGAGGAGCGCAAAAAAACTGAGCGCAGATGCGAGGACAATGCCTGTCGAATTCTTTGTCTCTGCTTGTGCTCTGCGAAGGATTTTTAATAACGGCGAAAAATAATGGAGACATCGCGGCCAACAATGGGACCCTAGTGGTGGTCTTCATTAAAGTCGCATTGATCAAATGCGCCTCTCAAAATGGGGAGAAGATATATATATATATTATATATATATATAAAAAACCACTAGCATCATTTAAACCTTTACGTTGGACCCTCAAAATGTCTGCCAAACATTACCTGGACACTAAACGCCCGTAGGACACTGCCAGGACACATGGCTTTTCTTTTGAAAAAAAGGCAGGCGTGAAATTTGAGCAGCCGCAAAAATCGATATTGCATTGCCTGCAACAAATGAAATTGTCCGGGGGGTAGATAGAATCCGGCTCGAAGGACATATCTGTGCCGGACCCTTGCAAAGTGACTATCGATTACGGCGCTATTTGACGGAAACGCGTTTAAATATTTGACACTCCAGGATGACGGAGGGAAGCGTAATATGTGCTAAGCAAACGGTATAATCTGCTACGTCAATGTAATATCTGCGATATATTCGGCAAACTTACACTTGGCGGTGATATTAACGCTGCGCTTCGGATTATCAGTTGCGAAACACACACAGACAAGAAAAGAGGCCGCAGGCAATTTTTGTCACGCTGCGATTAAAACACCGGCGATTTAATATTTCAAAGCAAACTGAACGCTGAAAAATTATCGTTCACTTTCAAGCACGGCTTTAACAGTTGCAACTGTTTTTGCAGCTTGTCTCCAGAAGTGGTGCTTTTTTCTCGACTTACTTTACGAAAAATCCGGAAGAAGATACTACCGGGTGAATGTGTGAGTGCATACGTGAGCTTACGTGTACGTAGCCATATGAACAAGCCTGCAAACATTTGCTCGCCCCTTCTTGGATTATTTATCTGACCTGAAGCAAGGGATTGCGAGAGAAGCATCACACGAGCGTTTGGCGTTAAATCAGCTTTCAGGAGTGTTTGGCTTAACCCTACGCTAGCACTGGATTTGAAAAGAGATGTCAAATCATGGGTTCCTTCGTTGCGAGAAAGATAAGCGCTGGACAACCACTTAAACTGCAAGTCCGAATTACCTCCCGTGGTGGGTTTGCTGCAATTGAACTTTTAAGAGATATGCTGAGGTAAGCAGCTGAAACCGCAAGACTATCAAATTTACAAGACAAATTTTGCTTGCTAAAGCAAAATTTTTTGTAAAATTGTTTGTAAAATGTTGTGTAATTACTGGAGTCAGAATCAAAATTAAAATTATTCATTTACTCATTTGTTGAACATTTTAATTGTACGAATTACACTGTTATTATCAATTTTATTATCTAAAATGTATAAATATATATAGGCAACTAATTTTTGGAACCAAAATTGTAGTTTCATATAAGCTCTACCAAATATTGAACCTAAATAAACCATTCTTTATTGTTCAATATTTAACATTGAACAATAGGAAATTCAAAAATCTACTTTACAAGAAGTACATCAGCACAAACATTATACCCTATACATATGCAAATAGTTTATTTGTAACCCACATAAATTTCCGAAGCGTTCTCTCTGTAATAAAGCACACAGCTTTAAATTCCAATAGAATGCACTAGCGAAAAAAGGCAGCATCACCTACTCGTATTTTCTCTCTAGCTTGGGAAAAAAAGCATCAGCCCGATTTTTATTTTGCACTATATAGCCCTTTTGCCGGAGCAATTTCGAGGCAAACCGGGTATTCGCCCCACTAAAATTACCGATGAATAATAGCCCGGCATTTCCGCAATCGTGATTAATCTTTTTTTATTTGCAATTTATTTTTTCGGTCAATTCTTATTTCAGATTCAATTTTGCTCGCGCGTTCAAAAAAAGGGCCACGCCACTTCCAATTCAACATCAGCGCATTTTTTTGATATTCAACAAAATGCCATACGCACATTATTTTGCATGATAAACAAAGCGATAGCGGATCGTGTAATAGTCGTGTTTGCGCGAGCGATATCCGTATCGGGAGTACTGCTGCGCGAAATAGACGAGGGATGCACGTAATCACGTAGGTAGTTATATCCGCACACATATAGACACACACACACACACACGCACGCACATACACAGGTAGTTGCCTTGGCACCCATTTCGAGAGAGAATTTCTGATCCGCGGGATATCCCGCAGCAGCGTCATCGGCCACGGTGTCTGTAATCATCTCGTTACGGTCGCATTGTATGTGCGTAGCCGCTAGGGGGCGCAAAGGGGGCCCGAATTGGCGCTCAGGACTAACCGTTCATATAACGCTCATGATTACATATTATGAAACTCGCGAGCCTAACTAATCAGCTGTCGTATTGTACCAAATTATAGGACGCGAAAATAGATACATAGGTGTGTATATTATATGTTTCTTAAGATTTAACACGGTGGTATATGTAGCCCGTCTGCGGGATAACGCAGCCGGAAATTTAATGCTTCGACTCGATTTCACGCAGGCCTCGGATCTTCCGACGTCGCGGCAACTTTATTGTTAATTCTAGTATAAAACTGATAACGCATGCCGCTAATGTATCGAATTTTCGCACGGAAGTTGCTTCCCGAGTCATTCAATGGAACGCAATATTTAATATAGAGGCTGGGTAATTAAGTGATACTGTGACTTCAAATTCAATTTCACGAGTAGGAAAAAAAATAACGCTACACCAAGTTTTGATGGAATGTAGTGAAATGAAAGATAATATCGTTGGTGTGTGAATATTTTGTTGAGGAAAAGTTTTTCTAAAGTGTATATATAAAAATTGTACGAGAAAATATGTTACTGTTTGAGTATACATATTGGGAATAAATTTTTATAATGTTGATATCAATAAAATCTTCGCAGAACGTGTAGGCAATAAATAGTGATTTAGGTCAAGTGGGTGAACTGTCCACCCTAACTCTGTTGAAGTTGTTATGTACCGTATCAATGCATTTGACACGGCAACTTACAGTAATCCTGAAAATTGTTTGTACGAGAATGAATATATGTTTAGAAAACGTTGATTCTGACCTGTTCAAACATATTCTATCAACACATTATACGAAATTGTTTGCCTTGAAATATTTACTCTTCCTTCCGATTCCGGTAAATTTACATTTATTTCAGAATGGAATGTTAAAATCACTTACTACAAAAGATGTATGTTTATTTATTGTCGTATAAACGTTTTCACCTATCAAAACAAGTTAATAAATATAATTTACTACTCCAATCAGTGTATTTTATCGAGAAATTAAATTAACTTATTAAACTTCAACAGAATATATTTATGCATCGAAAAATGAGTTAATAATGTATATCAAACTAAATAATTTAGCATTAAAAAATACAGAGCATTACACTATCTAATAAAATATGTACCAGTTACGCAAAGTTGCCAGTTATTATCAGCAACAAATGTGCTTATACTTTCAAACTCAAAATATTAGTGGTTGGTTAAAATTCATAAGCGTATTGAAGGCAAAAGTTATATTTATTTGAAAAGTTATACAGATAAAATAAAAGTACTGGTTCCTTTGAAGAGACGAAAATCCCCGAAGCCTCTTTATGAGACTAAGAGAGTAGATCTCACTTTGTCTGTTGGAAAATCTCAACCGCTAGATCTGTACATAAGCCACACCATTAGGCGCAAGCGGCAAGTGGGTACAATCGTCTGGGTACACATAGGCTTAGCTCGAAATCCAAGTGCAAACAGAGATTCTGGCTATATTCGATTCGGACGATTCCTGCAGCTCCCTTCCCTCTCGTTCAGGAATCCAATTGATTTTACTCTCTCTCTCTCTCTCTATATATATATATCGAGAGAATCGTTTTCTATGAGCTAATAAATTTTCCAACTTTACACCAAAAACTGTTATTTATCTTACATGTTTACCTCATGGCATTTTAAATTTCGAAATTTTATTTATTATTATTCTGTGAATTCGAAAAAGTAAAATTTCCTTTATTCAATGTTATAAGTCTTCTACTTATGAAACGAGTGAATTTTTTTTTTTTTTGCTTTAATATTCATTTCACTCCAAAAGCTAAAGTTTTATTTAAAAAATTCAGTGTTTTATTTTGAATGGGATTTAATTGTAAAATACTAAAACATGTTTTGAGAGTAAGCAGAAATATTTTAAAATATAACATTAGTTTTTAGTGCACTGTAATAACAAAATGCAAAATCGCAGTCAATTTTGGAGTAAATTTCCTACAAAATTGAACTATAACTCCAATTTTGCAGTATATATGCTGCAAATTCAAAGTCTAAACACATTTATTCTCTTTAAAAAAGTAGATTAGCAGTTAAAATCAATGCAAACTGCAAAAATGCAGTTCTAACTTCAAAAGTAAAGTACATTGACTCTATCGTCGGTAAAAATAAAACGTCGGATTAAAACTGCGAGATTTTATGTTTGACAGAAACAATATGAATGTAAATAATTATTGGTGCCAATTGAAGGTGCAAAAATGAATCGGGTAAGCAATTTTTAATATTTATCTCAAGTTGAAAATAATGTCTTTAAGAATTACACAAGAAAAGAAATTCTTTCATTATTGTTAGATGTAATTTTCATTAGATTTTAATTAACATATAAACATCTTGGATATTTCAAACAAATTCAAGTACAAAACTTTTACCTAACCTAATCAAGCCAAACTGCATTTTTGAAGTGTGAAAGTAGAATTTTCAAGCTCAGCTTTAAAATACCAGTAAATTTATTTGCAACTAGAATCAAGTAAATTTACTGCATTTTTGCAGTTTTTATTTACAGTGTGTGTTATAATAAATACATATGCACTTATTTCAAAATGTGGAAGACTTTTCACTTATTCAAACTACTTATATCTGTTAGATCAAACTTTTCTCATTCATTTTAATAAAGGTGACAATTCTCTTTATGCTAAATAAACACTGAAAAAAGAAAAATATTAAAACAACGTCTTTCACATTTTAGATAATAATTTCGAATTGTGTCCAATTGTTATATTACAGATATAGACGTAGCTATTGAGATTAAGACTGACTTTAATGAAAGTCAGTCAAGACGTACAATATTCGGCAAATTAAATTATGCATGGCCTATATCTATTATATTAGTGATAATATTAGCGTCATTCATGTCCGTGTGTCAATTTCTCTGACAATCGAAATAAACTATGACTTCGTTAGTTTTGTTAGTTTTGTTAGTTTTTTAGTTTTTTAGTTTTAGTTTTGTTACTTCGTTAGTTTATAATGCATTAAAGAAGTGGGTTTTGCATATAACTGCAGCAAATAAAGCTATAAATGTGAAAAAAAATGGAAAATTAAAAACAAAAATTGTTGAATTTGTATAAAAGTAATTACCATTGCTCACTTAATTGCAATTAATGAACTAATTGAATGAAAAATGCAAACAATAAATTGCGTAGAGGCATTTGAAAGTCGTTATATATACTCGAAATTGAGTACCATTACAAAAAACGAATTATGGTTAATACTTTATAATGGCCGGAGGACCACATTTGATTCGTTTCATTTGTAACGTATTACGGTCGATACTCATGTTCATACATGAACTTAAAAGGAAATGATGTAAAAAAGGCGGAATAGTTGATGCACGAAAAGGATCGACGACATTTCTTTTAATTAACCAAAAAAAGAGCGATGAATATGCAAATGCATGTAATTATTGATTCCCCCCTCTGTGTTCATTATAATACAGATTGCTTCGTTGAAGTATTAGATCAATAGTTTTGTGTTGAACTCAGTTGGAAACTATATTTTCCCAGAATATGTCTCCAAGCACGATTAAACGATTCATCTCCTCTCTATCTCGTTGTTCGTCGCTTTTGCCATCTCTGTCTCCCTCCCGCGAGTTTAATTAGGCTCGCTTCGAGATATCGCGAGATCAGCAGCTCGTTAGCATGTTTTAATTGGCGGCTGTCAGTGAGATCCTACGAAGCGATATGAGCGGCCTCCTAACCAGCCTCTGCCTCGATGACAAGGTTCTACTTGTATTTTGCTAACTTACCAGTAAAGATGCGAAAAAAATGTCGCAAGAGCAGTCCAACTTTGTTATAACCGATTATAATGAAAATCCAACAAGCTGCGAAATCTTTATTTTTGTTCCTTTTGTAAAGACCAAAAATTGAACTAGCACACGATTTCACCAATGGTTATTTCTCTCTGTGTATAATTTCCAAACATTATTTATCATTGCAGTGTATTACGCCTGAGATATTTACATATTTTAATTGATGCAATTTACGAGCAAGGTGAATTAAATTTAGTAGAATGCAAGGGAATTAACAGTTGACTAACATGGTTATTATTTTGTTTTTATGTTATGGGCTTCTGGGTTGTATTTATTTTTAATAATTTTGTTATAAAGAAAAGGAAAGGAGAAATCTCGACAGATTGTTTAAGGGTTATTAAAAAGATAGTGTAATTTTGCTGATCACATTTGCATGTACATTCGCATTACCCTTCGTATTAGTCAAGTGCACTCTAATCGATACCTAATCAGGTTTTAATGCTGTCTTCATTTGAAATCTTGATCTAAAATTTGTCAAGGCTTAATTAAAACAATAATTTATGTTGCCATCCAGTTCACCCTTCAAAAGATAAAGCTGCATAATATTATATAGATTTGAATTTCTTATTATTCTAATAGGGTTACGTGCAGATAAAAGTGACTTGAATTTTAATAATTCTGATTAATATAATCCTTTTACATGACCGGCAAGCAAATCACATATTACTTATAGTAATTGATGCATGTATAAAGTGAAACTAAACAATTTTCATTTGTAATACAAGTTTTCAACGAAAATATTTAACCGATAACATAATAATATTTTAATAAGCACTCGTTTGTTTATTCACTCAACACAAAACTTGATAAGTCAAATTTGAAGTCCATGAACGTGGATCGAAAATCTATATTCAATCTATCTTACATTATTAATAATAGCGCCGTTCAAAGTGAATTCATATAATTAGCAAAGTTGTATGCACACAAAGCTACTGTGTAATTACCTTTATATATGAGCCTTCAAATAATTGAATGCGTAGGATCAACCATGCAGCGTGCCAAACTTGAACCTCGCTACGTGACGAACGGTATTTGCAATGCGTTATGCTGGGTATGTGATCAGATTATACATGATTTGGGAGGCATACATCACAATAATACATATTTCCAATGCAACAAACACGAAAGTATAATTCTCAAACTTATTGATCTATATTTCACGTTTCGTGTGTCAATTTTGCAGCACAAACAATGTTTATCAATGTTTGTGTGAAAAGTAATTTTAAAAATTCTTTCTCTCTTTTTTTTACACTCACGCAGATTGTCAAATTCAATTAATAGTACACGTAAATTGCAAAATCCAGTTAATCCCGATTAGCTATGCAGCGATCGATTTCGCCGGCCGATGAATATAACGAAATTCACGCTGCGTCTGACTTGTGAATTGACGAAGACTTCATCATCGACAGCATTAAAATCCAAGAAATTGAATAGTTACAGAGCTCCCATCATCCATATTATTATCAAGATAGTTATTTCCATCTTATTGATACCAGTGCTCCAGAACGCCCAGCAACTTTTCCCGTTGCACCTAACTAATCAAGATGGATTCACATTGCATGATATTTAATTGCGAATTGCGACTGAGTGGAGCCATTTCAACGAAAGAGGCACTTCAAAGTTTGTTGGATGTGAATTATAGGTAACGGAGTTTACTGAGGAGAAAAAAGGCGACTTGTTTATTACAAGATTTATGATAAATATTTATTTACAAGAAATTGCGAGAATATCTTTAACAACAATATCAAAAGAAACACTTTCATATAAAATGCATTTACACTGAAAGGAATTTACTCTCATTTGATACTTTATTATTTACAGCTTTATTATCCACATACACAATTTTTGTAACAACTTTTTTCCTTCTATAATAAACTCATCAAAAGACAAGACCGGAGAGTAGTTCAGAAGAAGGCAACATTGCATGAAATTACGTCGTTTCTGAAGCAAATTTTATCATTGACAAAAGAGTGCTTTTGGTATCAGTGAATTATGTGCTGTAACTTGATATCCGAACAAGTCCATCTCAAGTGGACATTAGATAATACTTCTAATCAATGATTAGGTACAAGCCGTACAACATCAAACTTGTTTTACCCTGTTAACTAACTGGTTTCCTTATGACAAATAAAAAAAAGATCTAACCCTATTTATCATATTCATTGACGCGCGTTTGAAACTTGAATTTCAGCGAGCAATTTGCCAATAGTTCTTCAAAATATCAATTTCACAATTTTACATCTATTATTATACAACGGCGGTTCGTTAAGGTTAACCGGGTGCATCGTTACCCGAACATTCTCGTTTTAATGGCCGGTATATTTACGCCTATCGGACACTTTGAAGATGGGCACAGTTGATTGAATTGACTTGCAAATTTTGCAGAACACTTAAAAACATTTTATGAAATGTAACTCGGTATTCCGTTGCATTCCTTGCAATGCGGATCGAGACAAAGATTTTTTTAAAAAGATCTCATCCGTCTTTAATTATCGGTGCAAAATTTTTTTCTTTGTGCCGAGGCAAATGTAAGTTTAATGGTGTACAGACAAAAGGATTCAAACGGAAATAGTAAAACGCGATACTTTTGATTGTTCGCAAGTGGCCGAATTAAGTAAATTGCGAAACAGCAAAAGCTCCAACCGGAAGTCGTAAAACGCGCTGCCACGTAATTCAATTTGAGGACATGCTTGACGGTGACTCAATTGCATGTAACTCGTGAATTTGTTGAGGTTCATTCTGAAAAAAAATAAATAAAGCAAACGAGGAGGAGAAGAAAAAAGGCAAAAACAATACGTTATAAGGAACATATGTCACCTGACACGCCCTCTCATTTTGTCACCACAGCCAAAACCCACCTAATTGCAATGAAAAAGAATATTAAACATTCTATTGTCTCCTAAATTAACAGGATCAACATATCTCACATCTTGAAAGACCCTAAATTAAATAAATATGTAAATATAAAATTATATATCCCCTTCTTCTCTTGATAAATGCTGATTTAATTATTTTCAACCATTAACACAAAATAACAGTTTACAAGTTATTTTAAAAAAATAGTTCTTATAAACTTCACAGCAAATAAACCTTCTTATCTAACTAGAATTCATATTTAATATAAACTTTTTTACTTGTTAATAAATTTGTCATTACTAACTTTATTACTTGTGACTTATTTTTCAAATTTGAATGAATATTGACAAAATTGCTTTTTCATGATATTACAACTTTTGTGCATGTTAATGCTTAAATAAAGTTATTATTTATTGACAACTCTTACTCAAGTATTTTCCCACCTGCATGGGTAAAATTAGTCATACTAAAATTTTTAATTGTATTATATAATTACGTTTTCGAAAGTTTTACATCAGGCATTTGTAGAAAAAAAGATATAGATGCTGGGAAAAAATTATCAGAATTTCATTTCAACTCTAAATATAATTATATTACAGAAAACTGGTTATGTTGATCAACTTTACCTTATTTTAAGAAACAAATAATTTTAACTCATTATTTTAATATCAACAATTTTCTTCTTAAGTTTCATGCCAATGAACTAATATTTCCACGTGATTGAGCTGAGCCATTCATACAATGTTAATGCTGTTATTCTCATAGCTTCTGAAAAGTCAACTCTTGCTCTAGCATCTGCGTTCATTGGCGCGAAGTCGCGAGACGATCCAATTACAGGGTTCTCCGTTACGTATCGCTCGTTTTCGTATCCACAACGTGACTAGGCAATCGCTGGCTTATGGCAACTGCTAAGACTTCTCTTGCTCCTTACTTACCGCATTGTTAAGATATCCGCGTAGCACTCAAATTTCCAAATCATCTCGAGTTACCGTGCAGTCGCACGCAAACACTACAGCCGGACATTATGGGTCTTCTCTTCAGCGACACTTCGTTCCCACAGAGGACTAAATTAAATCCTTAATCGAAGTCTTTATATAAGCGAATTACAATCACGATGAAAGCAGCACTGCGTTATAAGATGTTCTACTCGGTAATGACGATAGCTTTCAATTTTGTGTTGGCCGCGCCACTTGTCTACGTGAAGGAAACTATGATATTGCTTTAAGGAGAGGACTAGACGTTAAAAATGCACGATGAGATTACACGTTCACGACAGTAATTTTAGCATACAGGAACGCCATTTTATGTTAAAACGCGTAATTCTGCACAGCGTCGGAGTGAAATTGCCTTGGCAAGGAACCAGATGGTCCAATGGGTGTACCGAAACGCTTCGCAAAATGAGAAAATAATCGAGTCCGGAGCTAAGAGAGACGTTGTCGAATGCACGCGACCCACGGATCGAACGAGAAGCCTTGCACTTAGCTATGGCAAAGTGAAATTGGATAAAGGCTACGAGCCTGGCCAGCCGATTTTTTCCTTCTTTTTTTTTTTCTTCACGAACAAATCGTTTTCTATCGCGTTTCATCTTGACTCAGCCCCGGTCCGGAATGACATTACTCATTCGATCCTAATGTAAATCAGTCCGCTTTTCTTCTTCAACGACTTGTTTCTTCGATCCTTGGGGACGTTTCGTCAAAAGAAATGAAGAATTCCTGTTAATTCGCTTGAATTGATAGCAGTTACGGGGATTATCCTTTTAAAGGGACATTCAAATTGATGATGATTGCAACTTTTTTTGTTGTAAATACAAATTATAATTAAACAAGAAAGAAGTAAATAAATAAATAAATTCAGCAATTTGTTATTTTACTGTTGAACAAAGTTGTAAAAAAATGTATGAGAGAAGAAATTGTACTATACATCATACTAAGATTAATTCGGTCAATTAATTCCTGACAGCCGGTGAATTTGATAAAAGTTATTGTAACAAATGCATGCTCAATTGGGATACAAAATGTTTTAATTGAAGTGCTGGCTGGAAGAAGCAGGGAACAAAAGCCACGTGCCGCCGCACTTTCCAGTCACCGCTTCAATTAAGTTTTTCTCCATGCATGTGGCATCAAAACTCATTTATTCAGAAGTAACAAATAGATACTAATGGCAGTACCTTTCAACGATATAAATATCTCTTATAGTCAACTTGGAGTCAGAGTTTTTGGTCCTAATAGTTTGACTAATAACTTCGTTTATAACATCGATGACAGTACAATTGGTGCATCTAAATTTACTACATTTATTTAAAAAGTATATTAATAAAATTATACATCATTTTCAAGTCTAGAATAGATGATACAAAATTTCGATAAATTGTTCCAATACTAATGGAATAAATTATTATAATGCTGATAATGGCAATTATTTATCGTTCAGCACTTTACTGAAAAAAAAAAGGGAATGAGGAAATGCATCATCAAAAAATAAATAAAGCAAATACTTTTGCATCAATAAATACCGCATTGCTGCACTGAATGGTGAAAAAATAGTCCTCGTTAAGGTCTATTTTCTAGAGCGAGAAATGGAAAGGAACAAATCGAGAGCTCTTGTCGACAAGTAGGTAAGGGAAAACGTAGGGAAAGAAGAGCATTTGCAATGCTAATGTGTGCACAGTACCGCACCATGCGTCATGCGTGGACTATCGAGTAGTTCGACGCGTGTCGCTGACAGTCTTCTTATATTAAAGCCCTCGCAAGACCGGCTGATGAACTATATGCACATGGCAAATGGTCATTTCATGCACCTGGCGAAAAAGTACAAAAAAAGTTATCGTGATCGATAAAATAACGTATTCGTGACTTCTGCTAAAGAGCCGTTCGGAAAATGCTTGTACGGAAATCGTGATTTCCAGCAATTACACAAACATAAATGCGAAAACAATAAATGGGCTAAGTTAAACTGAAAATAGCCTGTAATTTAAGGGAGCGATTTTTTTGGAACTGATAAAAATCATTAAATTGAAATTTTAACATGGATAATGATTGTAAATAACGTGAAACTTGTGTCTTGTAAATTCTTTTCCAGTTATACATTAAATTGCATTTTATAAATATTTCAATAATATTTTTCATAGTAATTAAATTTCTGTCTCAATTAATTTATTATCAAATTAATAATAATATTTTAAACACTATAATTGAATAGGACACATACATTTCTGCAGAAATATAAAAGTATGAAAGAATTTCCTTTTCAATTGAACAAATTGTATAATAAGAAACAAATAAAGTGCTAAATCAATATTCAATACAAAATGTATGAAATACTTTTCTTAATATTTAATACAGTCACTTAAATTAAATTATCAAAGTGGCATTTTCAGTCATATCCATAAATACATTTCCAAATCAAAGGGGTATTTTAAGGCTCAAATTGCATCATAATTAATAAATAAGATCATGAAAATCAAATTCCCTCGTTCACTTTATCACATGTATACAATATATATGACAAATCCGCATACAGACAGTGTTAACTACTAGAACAAATGAAATTTACTGCTCAATCAATTTATTTTCCAATTCTTTTCAGTTTACTATAAAACAACAAAGATTTTTTCTTCCCCAAAACGACCTATGTGTGTAATTATTTTAACTCGATAACGTTTAAAAATTAATTTCAATAAAACGTAAAAACCTACGCGTTCTCGTTTTAAAAATATTAATACCAGAGTTGAACGCGCATTTTACAAATTTAACAACAGTGACAAAAGTACTCAGAATGCGAAATGCCAATCACGCGGACTGATAAAAATTCTCTGATATTTCTATGACGTTTCTGCTGTTCATTGAATCTCTTCAAGTATCATTTATTTTAAGTATTGACATGCGTGTCAACAGACAAAATGACGTGAAAACATCTATATCTATATAGATAAATGCTGCATCGACGTCATATTCCATTAAAGTGTTATTTAATTTACGACGAAAGCGTCATTTTATTTTCTTCATATCGGCGCCGTGTGTGACGTCAAAAAGCTTGCCGATCTCTTTGCTTGCGGAGTTTGACGAACGCAGAGGCCAATTAAATGGCGGATATATCCCGGGAGATCCACATGACAGATATACGCTATTTAGTTGTACGTTGCGGCCTTTATTTGCGCGAGTTGTCCGGCGCAAAACGGGAGACCACGAATCTGGCTGAGACATCCGGACCGCCGAGGGAACTGATGAAAAGGCAATTAGCAGAATGAAAATGTAACACGAGAGCGCACGTGACTTTGAGCCTCGTCGCATCGTGCGTGCCGCGGTCCCGTAATTGTCACTTTGTCAACGAATCCCCCAAGGGCTCTCGCCGGGCGTGAGAGAGACTCTTCTCCTAATTGTCCTTGGAAGCTCTAACCAGTGTCGAGAAATCAGACCTTATAAAGCCAAGTTTGCGACTTCAGCTTTTGTTTAATCACAACAGTCTGCAAGGTGTGAGCTAATTTTTGTTTTTTTCGTTATTTTTCTTTTCAGTCAAAGTAACCACTGTGAGCTCTAATGGTGAACTTTGTAAATGGAAAAATTGTTAGTACTCTTATTCTTGTAAACAAAGTATAATGAGTTTGCAATTGTGTAACTGTTGTTTTACATAGTACTTACAGTTGTAACAGAAGCTATATGTACATTTCTTCACTCATAAGCTATTTTTTTAGTTACCTAATTAATCGTAACTTTTCATTTGAAGAAAACTTGTTATTTCAGCTGACCTGAAAATAAAATCTGGAAACTTTTTCGGTTTCGAAAAGTTAAAATCCTAAATTTTATACTTCATTTTGTCAAGGTAAAAGTTTACAAGGCTTTTCAACTTATTTAGAAAATTAATTTATCATTTTAAAGTGGAACCCTTCTCTGCAAATTTTTCACCCTAAATATGTATATATATTTTTACGATTTGCAAACGTAATATCTGAGTATAATAATTTTTTTCTCATCTTCCATACAAAATGACTTTCATCTTCTTATGACATTCACAAAAATTCCACAAAATCCTCCACCACTAAAAGACAAATTAAATATAGAATTGCTTCAAGCTGATCAAACACAGTACAATGCATAAATTTTCCTCAGTATCGACTCTAAATCAACCGCATAGTCACTTTCTTCGAAAGATTAATTTAACAACTGAAAAAATAATTTCCGAATATAACAATGTCCAAATGACGTAATAAAGTATCTCTATTCGAAAGAAAAAAAAACATATCCCTTTAAACGGAATTATAAAACGTTAGATGCCAAATATAAAGAAGAACAACGAAAGTTCTCAAGATGAAAACTCCGCTGGCAGTCTGATTGGTTGCCGGATGATTATAAATATGAGCTGTATAATAATTGGAAGAATGAGACGGTGATACAAAAAAGTGGCTGGTAAAATTGAATTGTGAATCACCAGTGTAATTGGCTCGAATCAAGAGGGTAAGTCTAGGTCCTTTTCCTTTTTCTCATTCTCTCGTTCGCGATGGATAAGAAACGATTAGGAGAGATCGGAAACAGCGAGGCCGGACAGACGAATAGATAGTTCCTTGAGCACTTTTACTTCACACAGCGTTCTTCAGGAGAACGATGCAGGAAGAATTTCATGCTCTGCCAAGCGGGAGACTCTACTCGAGGGATTACTTTCAATTGATCCGACCCCTTCTACACAACGGATTGCCGTCTTTCCATCCCTCGAAATCAGTCTTTTCTCCCTCATATTTCTCATCTGCATTTCTTCTTACCAATGCCATAGACACTTGTAGACGCAGACGATACCTCTTTTTTGTATTACAATTTTCATGAAATCCAAGAATTAAAACCCAACGCTAATGAACGAAACTCAAGAAAATATTCATTACTTTTTCTGAACTTAAGAGATGCTACGTGGAATTTGCAATACATTTTTTAACTTTAAATTTAGGATGAATGAATAGCTACTTTTTTCACTGATTTTATTTTCACTAAGATCGTATTCTTTTTTTGCCATCAGGAGAAAAGAATAAATTTAATAGACCATTTCACGCGGTGAGTGTCCATAAAGACCACAATTTTTGCAATTTTACTGAGTCGTAGTTTTACTACAAATGAACGTAGATAAAGGCAATTTGATTTTGAGGCAAAACAGCGGTATTTTATCGCGGGCATTGTCTCGATTGCGGTCCTCATTTCTCTGTTCGCGTCGTCAACGCTGCAGGAAACCAATAGCGGGAAATACGTCATTAGAGGAAGCGGAAGGAAGAGAATTGGGCATGGTAACGACTCGAGACGTCGCAAAGAGATCCTCCTTCTTCTTCTTTTTTCTATCTTTTTTTTTTTTTTTTCTTTCGACACAATACTCGGCAATACGTTCCCCAGTGCAAAGAACCAGAATAGGAAACTAAAAGCGGGGGCGAGAGACGAAGAAAAGGGACTGCTACGTTTGATTTTATGTTCTAAATGCGTCATTCTTTTCAAACCGGATCTTTGCAGAAAAATCGACAACAATTCAGGCTGATTTGCAATTTAAGTTTTTTATTTAGATACAAAATATTCAACCCAGTTCTGTCATTTTATTTGAATTGATAAAATAATTTTCAATCTAATTTTTAAAGAAAATTTTAATACATTATGATAAATATTAGACGGCAAATGGTGTTTTTAATGAAAATAATTTCATTAACAAAAAAAATAATATCATTTAAAGCCAAGATGTCATGTACATGTAGAAAACTGAATTTCTAAAAAAAAAAAAATGTAAGAATATCAAAATTGACAAACTAAAAAATTTTGCAGGTTCATTTTTGTAATATTAATAATATCTCGTAATGTATTTTAATAAATAAATTCTTGTATGGTAGTATCTTGATTACAAAATTCTTCAAATATACACTTAGATAATTAAATTGAATAATTGTATTGACAAAATTATTTATTGTATTTGTACAATATAAATATTTAAAAAGTGTTTAAAAACGAGCTTGCAAGATTTTTTACTTTTTGAGTTTTGATATTTTTAAGATTTGTTGTAGAAATTCAGCTTTCTACATATACATTTTGCTTTTAAATGATATTTGGGGGAAATTTTTTTCGGTAAAGAAATTTTGAATCTAATTTTGAATGAAAAATTTGATTTCTGTAGATAGCCATTTTACAGTTCCATTTAGAAAAAAAGTGACGATAAATTTATAGATTGTAATCACAGGGATAGAATCGAACGACGACAGCAGAAAATACAGACGATCAGTCGCGCGTGTTTGAAATTCTTGTCGCGTGGGCGACACCACTATCCTCTTTTGGAGGTGGACGCATTGTTTTTGACAATTGAGATTTATAAGTACCGACGGCTCTGCCGAGGTTCAAACTACTTTTTCTGAATTGGCCTCTGTCCATGCGCCGAGGGTGATTAATAACCAAGTTAACGAACCGCATTGAACCTGAATCAGAACGATCGATCGCGGTTCACCCTTTCATAATTTCGTTACCATCGCAGATATATATCACGCTTTCAAACAAAAAGCTTCTGAGCGAAACATGAAAAATAATGAAAGCGATGTACGATCTAAAAAAATACATTTTTCATGCAGATTAAAATCACCGGCAAACAACAATTCAATTGAATTAAAAACGATATCGTTATCATTGAAAATCATTATTGAAATAAAGTATTTCTGTTAGATTTATTATCTGTATTAATCTTTTCGATTCGGCCTTACGGAAGTGCAATATTGAAATTTATGAAAGATGATATTTTTATGCAATTTTTCAGTAACTGTAAACTCTAAGGGAGCATACTGTATAATTAATCCGACGATGAAATAAGGTTGAAACGAAACAAAAAAAATGAAACTAAAATACTGAATTTCTTTTGCAACAAATTTTAAATATCATTAAAAGTATATCGATATATTTAAAGGCAATTTCAATATTCATTAAATCTTTACATAATAGTAAAACAACTAATAAGTTATAAAACTTTTTTTTGTAGCACAATCTACATTTCTTATTTTTGTTTGATCATATCTTAATATGAAAATTATCAAAACTTGATATGCTGACTTCAATAAAACACTAAAATGTATGCAAAAATATTATGAAGTCCTGTTTAATCACTTATCAGGTTTTAGATGAAATAAAAAATTGTCCGGTTATAAGATTACGGTATCTTGATAATTAAGTTTCTGCAATAATTACTGTTCTACATAAATTAATTAAATTTATGGATAATTAATTGGAAGAATAACGAGAATATTATATTTTTAGAATATTGTGCAATCAATTTTTCTATAACCGCTATCAATAAATTAATTTATGTACACGCATTTCTCGAAAGTGATTTTTTGTTCATCACAGAGTATGTACATAATAATAAGTAAAATATTTCTGATTTAATTAATTTAGTTAGGTACGTTGAAAACGCGAACACGAAAATTTTACACTTGCATGCAATAATTACATAATTTGAAGTCGTGATTTTCAGTTTAACAAATATTTGCATCAAAATGAAACGTGATTTGAAAACAGTAAACTTTTTCGAATAATAATTTTGTACATGTGACATGTGAATCGACAGAAAATGTGATTATATAAACTTCACAACTGACTGACAACTAAAAATATAGCTACGGATAAAAGTTTATTTCATAACTCCTGAAATTGAACAAAATATTATTTTTATTAAACATTTAATTTTTCAATTCAATTTTGTATCCAATAAATGAAGAAAATTTGATTTTGACATTTAACCAAAGCTTACAATAAATAATATTGTACATTTCTGCAAACAGTGAATACAATTTTAAATTCTTAATAAACATCTGCTACGAAATACAAAATTCTTTCTTCGTATTTTCAAAACTAAACGGGTTGATACATTGTGCGAACAAATAGTTCAAATAGGTCAAGCCAAGACGTGATTAGATTCTGGAAATCAGTTATTGACATAAACTCAATAAAGCTCGTTGAAAAAGATAAAAGCATTTTAACTTATGTATTTCAAATTTAAGCTGATGAAATTTTCATTTCAAGCATTTATATTTTACATAAAATTTTACAGGTCAATCTAAAGTTATTACAATTAACGAAAACTTTTTTGAAAACTTTAATGTAGTAGCAAAAAATTAGGTATAATAAGGTCGATAAATTAAGCTGTCTATAACTCAATAACTCTGAAGCAAAAGTCCTTAAACAGTGTGCCGATAAAGGAGCATCCATCAGGTGATGGATGATTGAAGCAAGTCGATAAATCACGCGGTTCGCGTACGTATGTGACGAAAAAAAGGAGCAAAAAGGATTTTAGTTAGATCTCTTTTAAGGCGGACTTCCGGCGAGACAATCTGGGAAGGCTGCGATTGCGGCGCCAAGCACGATAACATCGACGCTGAAATCGCACATGTTTTCATTTTACGTTTGGCGTATACGTACCCAGGGAACAAAGACCCTGCGCTGTTTTACGCAAGGATTCCCATTAAGCGAATCATTAACACGCACAGCATATTTCGATTCACTGAATTGAAAGCACGGGCCATTTACTTGTCTTTCTCACTTTTCGAAATCTTTTACAAAACTGTGTACCTTTCTAAACTAAATCACACGTGCAACACGCACCGCATTTGAATCTGAATTATACCATCATTGCATTAAAATCAATGGTTGCGTGAACGCGACAACGTGACCGAAATGTTTTCATTTGATTATTTCGATTACAAAGGACCTTAATGACTCTACGTCTGAGTAAGCGAATAATGTTCTACTTTAGCTACCATTTGAGCCTTTTGCAACAACTATGAAGAACAAAAACTTTATTTTTTAGATTAAAATGGAAAATCTTAGACAAAAAATTATACTGTAGGATACAGTTGAAAATTAGGATGGATAAATAGATTTTGAGACGACTTAATTTAGCAAAGTACTTGTTTTTGAAAGACTTCTGCTGGACTTTATAACAAATGTACATAAATTAAATGTAATACTTTAATGGCATTTTAAAAGGGTCGTAAATCTTTAATTAAGATTGTCTTGTTTTTTAATCACTGCGTTGTTTTGTTTTACGATTGGAAATTGATTAATAATGTGGTTAAATATGACTTATCGAAAAGGATAATTGCAATTCAAATGAAGTTGTCTGAAAAAGAATTGAGCTTTCAATTGGGCGCAACGAATCTTGTATGTAGATTTGCGATGATAAGAAAATGAAAATGAAAGAGCTGTTTAAATGATTTTATGTTAGCCGAATTGTTCTGTCAATAAATTGTCCTTCTTTTTAGTCACATTAAATCTTATCTCTCGCTTTTGGATATATACTCTGAACCTTCTCGTTTTATGCCCCATTATACGGCATACTTATCTGGAATTTCCGCGGATTATGTTTCTCTCATCCAAAATACGGACTGGAAACAGACTTTAATCCATAATCAGCTTTTCCTCAAATCACATTTGCAATCAGAATTTGTCGGAATATCAAAAGGATTCGCAAGTGAAATCATTCGCTGAACAATTGTCTTTTTTTCCAACTTCATACGAAATTTCATTTTCTGAAGGAACTTTCTATATTCGTTTATCCTCTTATATTTTATCTTTTTTTTTTTTTTTTTTTTTTTGACAAAATTAATGGCCATTGGAACAGAACTTAAGAAAGAATCAATTTTAATTGTAAATCAAAATTGTGAACAAGAAAAGTATTATCGAATTAAGTTTTTTTTGTTTCTGAAGAGACCTTCTGGAGTTTACAGTAGAAAGTTTTTTCTGGAAATATTTTTGTTGAGTAGACTCGATCTTTGTCGAGAAAATTAAATGCTGATAGGACACATAAGTATCCAAAGGGTATAAACGTACGATACACAGTAATCACCGATATAGTATTTATCGCTGACGCCAACGCGTCAAGATATCCATACGTTAATTCGCATTTCAAACAGTCTGGCGAATTTCCATTGTACGCGAGGCGCCTGTTCAGAGCTATATAATTGCATTGGAACCCGATTGTCGTCCTCATGTTTGTAACCGGCTGTTGCACTCGCTCTGATTGCAAACCGGTAGTACATCGGCTACAAACCATCAAGTATTTGCAATGGGTGCCGTAGGAATTTCGTAATAAAATCCCACGAGCTTTTTGCTTGATGGTCCTTTCGAGTTTCTTTTGAGTTTCACGGTTCGTCGCATCCGCTTCACAAAATTACAAACATTTGTCGTTAATGTAATATATTTTGATGAAATTTGTATCATTTTAAACACTTGATTCAAAATTATTTTTCAATTTTTAACAATTCCGAATTGGATTATCTTACGAAACTTTGCTACTTTAAACAAAATTTTTGTAGCAACTTTTTAAAAATAAATATTTTGTATTGCTTTTTTAAAAAATAATTGTTACAGTTGAAAATGTTCATTTTATTTTCTAAAAAAGAAAAAGAAATTTGTAGGACGTCTTATTATGTTTATTGTAAAGTAATTTACAAGGATTAGTTGTTCCACAATAAGATACTGTCTGAGCTGCTCAAATAAATGAAGGACTTTGAGATTTAAATGTATAAAATGAATATAGAAAAGTTGATTATGTTTCCAGAATGGAAAGTCCTACTTTTAATTAATTAGTATTGTTACGAAATATAAAAAATAAATAACTATATTATTTAAAATGTTTATTTGCAATGTACAATTCAATCTTTTTACTTTGTGTTTCATTGCAATGTTGAATGAAAAGATTTTTTATGAAAGCATCATTACAATTGATAAATTTAAAACAGATTTGAGATGACAACTAAATTTTTAATTATATTATATATTAACAAAATGTAAAGTATTTTAAATTATTTTGTATGAAAATTTCAAGTCGTAATATTTAATAAATTAATAAATTTATCTGCAAAAAGATTTCTTAACGAAATTGAATATTTGTAAACCATTTATTGTTATAAATGTATAACTCATATTGATAAATAACTTTTATGTAAGAAATATATTTTAATAAAATCGATTGCTTAATGTATATTAATGCTGAAGAAATGAGAGTTTTATTACTCATGAAATAGAATAGGTGCGAAGACTTCGTTTCAATGCATTACTTCACGTGATATTTCTAGTTAAAATTTAAATAGATTATGAACAAGAATTTCACTAAACGGTAAATTTGATCAAAAGCTGATCAGGAATTCTTATCAAGACCTTTATCATCTTTTAACTAGATATTCAATCTAATTTTGATCGGCATTCTTGAAATAATTTTACAGTATCTTTAAATCACTATTAACATTTCACATCCTGTTAGGATCATCAAGAAAACCTAATATAAAGTGTCAATTTCTTTATTTCACTTTTAACTATATTAAATTTCATAATAATAAAAGCCGATTGAATTTACTTTATCTTTTAATGATCTTGCAGTAATTATATTAAATTTATGAAACCATTCAATCTTTCATAATTTTAGACACTAATCTCAGTAAAAAAATTCTAATCATCGACTATTAATCAACCAGTTGAGCAAAATTTTTCTTACAAAAATATTCAGTTGAAAATTTGTTAGTGCAATTTTTTCCTCTGTTTTTGCATTCATAAAATTCTCTCTAAAAATTCCACCTGTTCATTCCACGACATTTATTTAACATCTGCATGAGATAAGAAAATTTCAACGAGTCATAATTAATGTCAAGATACTTTATCTGGTTAATTATAAAGTAATCCTATCGTGTCGTCGACGATGGACAGGCTCATCCATTGCCTGAAATTTCAAACGCGGTGCTCGACGATTAAGTGATCAATATAACATTTCATTATGGTTCATCGTTACATTCTAGCCTTGAGCTCACATTGTTAGCCGCAGCCAGCGATCAAAATCACTTGCGCCGAGTAACAATAACTAATCACCCTGCATATATCTTCCGACACAGTAAATAAATCCATAAACCGACACCGAAAAGCTTGCCCCGGGAAATAATAAGTTTGCTGAAGGTACCGTGTTTGATAGCACGCTTTGTAGGATGCTGCGTTGCTCAAATTTTGCGCTGCCGGTGGCAGATTTCACGGTCTGCCTGAGATGTTTAAAAGTTCGAACAACAAGCAGCCAAAGTAGACAACGGTGACAGCGATTTTGTTCCACATAGAGGGAGAAGGGGGAGGGGAGCACCGACGCATGCACACGAATCGGGGGAAACGGAAGTTACCACCGCTGCAAATCGACGAACAAACTTTCTCTACGCAACCGTGTCGCGAAGCTGGGTAATCGAGGCGTGAATGGCAGATACGGATTAAAGGGAGAACTTTGTTTCTCCATCTTCGTTGTCAAAGAAAGGTGCTTACTGAGCTAAACTTTTGCACATCAACTTGAGTACAAATATGCAAACGAAATGCGGCATTAATGAAAAAATCAAACATTTGCGTTGGATGCCTTTGCTGATGGCCCCCATCCTTCTTTTCTGCAGAAGATTATCCTCATTTATTATTTGCACTTGCACAATAATTGCCCGTACATTTTATCTCCGTAGAAAAAAACGGGAAAAATTTTAATTCCGATTCAAATGTTTGAAAAAGTGTACCCTGCTAGGAATTTCACTGGAATTTGGAATGTTATGTTTCTCGTTTTTTTAAATTGAGAATAAAAAAAGAAGATATTCGTGTTAAAAAATTGCAAACATTCAACTCAATGTAAAGTTGAGAAACAAACGGTATGAATTTTTCTTGACTGATGTCAATGTTTGCCGGAAAGATATATGAAAAAGGAGCACAAACGAGATATTCTGAAAAACTTGGCTGCCAAATATAATTTGCTGACAAAACTAACCAGTTTTGTACAAATTGAAGAAGTTTTCTGCGGAACGATTTTATTTTGCACAACTTTCTCAATTTTCTGGAAAAAAAGCTCAACACAATCAGCGCAAACTCGTTTGCCACAATATTTTTCTTTTTTTTCGTGTCTATAAATGTCATTACAATGAATGTATGTCTGCAAGTTATTTGTGTAATAAAATATTGCATGCATGAATATATATATAAAATGGAAAACAGCTCCGGAAAGATCGATTAAATTCATCTTTCATTTCTCATTTGTCGTTTCAAAGTTAGAAAGCACGAGGATATATATATATATATATATATTTCTGCTCGTTTTATTGGATCTCTATTCAGAACTGATTTACAATAAACAAGTTGTTCAAAGAAACACCGCCAAGCGACTCGACCAAGAACGAATAACGAGTAAACTAAATGATGACACGAGAAGAGTTTAAACTGCGAAATAAGAGGGATTCACTGCCTTTTCCGTTGTAATTTTGTTCCAATCATCGTCATAAAACTTTCCTCTTGAAGCGGCAGTTATAGTGACACAGAAGTAAAATTCTTGGCAGCTCAGGCGTAACGCAAGTTTCAAATATTTTGATATTTTTATTTTGAAAATAAATCTTTCTTCTCTTGATTTCAGTATTTTGGGAGTTTTTTGCAAATAAAAGTTGCAGTATTTTTTTATATTTTTGGTTACAAAAAAATGTTCAACTTTTTCACAAATTTCTTTCATTAATTTTTAGAATTTATAATATGTAATTAAACTATTTTTTATAAAATATTTTATAAATCAGAATAAAAAGGACATAATGTTGAAAAGCTAAGCTATTTCAAGTATTCAATAAAAATGATCAAATTTAAAGTATGCACACCTAAAAAATTCAATGCATTTTAAAATATTTTTGCTCCTTCGTTACAGTTTATTTAAAAAATTGAACAGTGTTAACAGAAATGCAATCATTTTGTAATTAATAAACTTTTTTTATCAGTAAAAGTAAATAATTTGAAAAAAAAATATATATATAAAGTACCGTAATTTAACGCAAGTTGGGCACAACTGAACAAAACTAAAAGTCTTCTTTTATTGGTTTACTGTAAGCTAAGTTGCTAAACAAACTTTTTACGTCGCAAAAAGGATTAAAATAAATTTTTAATCAGCTATCAAAGTTTCTAATACAATTTTATGTACACAGAAATAGAAGCTTTCACCTTTTTTACAAATGGTTGTAAATTATTGATTAAAAACGTGTTCCTTTAAATTGATATACCTCAAAACATAACGTAAAACAAAAATTGAATAAAATACTCGAAATTAAATATTTAAATTTAAGTACATGAAAAAAATTCCCATATTAAATTTAAATCATTAAGTTTTCTACCTTTTAAATTTTCTTATTAGAAATTCTTTTCTTGATCCAATTTTTTCCCACATTCTTTTGATGTAAAAACATCCTTATTTTCTAAGTTTGTCTCTTTCGTGGGTTCCATTTTACATCCATATTTTTAAAATGATCATTATCATAAATTTTTTGAAATATTAAAAGAAAATTCTAAATATTCGATAATCAGTATTTAAATAAAAATATAAAAAAATGCTGCATATAAAGAAAACATGTTAAAATAAAAGAAAAGCATACGAATAAAACTTTTAATTTCAATTTTAAAAGATTTCTAGCCAGTTTTCATTTTATTTTAAAATACTGCTATATTTATTAAAGTGAACTCGGAAAACTATTGCTGAAACATCGTTTGAAAAAAAGGTAATATTTTAATCTATTACGAAAGCTATACAAGCACCTAAAATATCGTTTTTCATTTCAAACTACCATTTCAATTGCAAATAAATAAACAATTGCAAATAAATAAACAATTGCAAATAATGTATAGAATAAAAATACCTTTCTACAAAATTGAAATGAAATAAAATATAAAATAATGACTCATTTCAGTGCATCCAAAATACCTCATCAAAATATTTATTTGAAAATTACTTATACATTTCAATCTATTTTAAATATAACACCACTACAAACTCAAGATCCAAAGATACTACAATTTATTGGTATCATTATCACAAAATTACTCACATTCTTAATCTGATTTGTTTATACTGAAACTACTTTATGCCAATTTGCATTCTTATACCTTAGAACCGGACTATCAGGCTTATCACGGAAATAGAGTACCTGTGTTACATAAATGAGCGTCATAAAATTCAAAAGATTATATCAAAATTAAATAAAATACATATTAAATAATTGCGATTCATTAACTACAATTTTGAGATAAAAATATCAAAGCACTGCTTAAACTTGCACATTAACATTGCCGCATATAAAAGTTGCAATCATCTTCAAAGCTCAGCAAACCAGCATCCAATATTAAAGACATTTTATTAAAAGACCCCCCGACATTATAAGCGTTCATTAACAAACTCATTTTGGAGTCTCAAGCGTTACCCCCCTTGAAACTGTTATATACACAAACACCAAAAGTATATTTAACACTGGCCACGGTAAACTCGATTTTTTACTTTTGAATGGACGTTAATTGAAGTTGTCATTGAGAACTAATTTAACTGCGTGTAAACTGCGCTCATATTTAATAAGCCAGCGTGCGTCATAAAAGACGAACTACTTTATTGAAACGGACACTCAATGCAGTTTGTCGTATATGAATTATTATTGTAACATTAATGCCTCGACTATTCAACACCCGCATATTCCTTTTTTCATTGTCCAATCGGCGATTGTGAAACCGACACAACGGAAGAAACGAATTGCGCCCGCGGCAATTCGCAGCCGCGTGAGTGCGTTTACACAGTCAGACGAACAATTGTCGCAGCGCGAATATGGGGTACCTGCGATAAACACGCGACACATGGTCTATTGCGATTAAATGTAGCATTGAGGCTTTGAATTAATTACAGAGTGCGAGTTTTCGAGTGCACTCTCTTTTTTTTATCCAGCGCGTACACGAGTCCTGCTGAGTCATCACCGCAACTACTTGAGTCGCAAGCAAATCACTTTAATGGAACAACTGTTACCTACATCTCAAATCTGCGGCTTAAATAACGCAGCTAAAAATCTCATCCACAGCAAATTCACTCACTCCCTTTTTCCAATTACACTTCCCAATGGTTTCAATTAATTTCATCAATCCGTTTTGTGTTTATTGCTAAAGTCACGCAACTTTTAATAATGCAAACTCGAAAATATTTGCAAACTGCAGGCTAAAAGTATTTTATTGTACAGTAAAAAAGCAATACGAGTAAAAATTAAATTCTTTCAATAATTCAAACTTGATTGTTTTTTTGTGCAAATATAACTGCACACTTGAGAATTTAATGGACAAAAATTTCATCCTGATTAGCCTAATTATCCTGACGTAAATACGAGCATTGTTTTAATCATGACCTGATGTAGAAACAGATAGAGAAATATCTCTGTTCGAGGATATATATGGTCAGGGTATTAACTCCAGATATAACCTTCGACCCAGCCCCATTTGATTAACTTTTGATCTTGATATAGACCTCAGTTAATCACCGCTAATTAATCCTCAGTAAGAACATGTATAAGAAACTCGTAAATTAATTTTCAATGGCAGTTGTGGCGGAGTAATTGTCAGAAATAATTTCAGTAATCTTGGTATTGAAAACAATTTTAAATCTCTTTTAATGGTGGTGTAATTTTCACGTTAGTAATTTTCGAAAAATTATTGATAATTAGTAGTTTTATCAGGTTTGAACCAAGCCTTCAACTTAAATGTAATGTTTTTAGCTTAAAACTGAGATTACCTTTGTATGATCGTGATATGCCTATAATCTAGTTATATTAAGTGAGAAGATAAGCAGGTGAAAAAATTGAATTTCCTGTCAAACCCTAAACTTGAACGATTTTCTTTTAAAACAGTAGAACAATTCTAATCAATTGTGTCGTACCATGGTATTAGAATAAAAAAAAAATAAAAGTTTTATCATTGACATGAAATTTCTTTTTCAAACTTACTAGACTGTAGTTTAAATCGACTGAGTTGAAGCTGATTTAACTCAATTTATTTCAATTTAACTATTTTATGGAATCTCCCATTATTTGATTGCACATATTCAACCCTTCATGATGTTGATTCAAGCAAATCTGAGTTGATTCAGGAACCCTTTACCAGTGTAACATTTGTGAATATAACTAGCAACCACGAATTGCAAATTTCAAAAAGAAATAACTTCAATCAATGGTTTTTTTCTTTCCATCAGGAAATAGTTTATTTAAAGTGAAATTTTCAATTAAACTTTGAAAACCTTTATTTTCCTTTTTATTATTGAAATCCACATAAATGATGCGCTTTCTGTCGGCCATTATTTTATCGAAAGGACGCATTAAACAATTTTAATAAACCTTAACTCATCAGCAAACAATCACAAAATCGCATTCCATTAGAAAGCATATCTCTCTTTCAACAAAAAAAAAAAAAAAAAAAAATCTAACACATTCCGCTACAATTACGTAGTCAAATAGCGTGGTCAGAATTTCAATTATCACCGTCATTCTTTGCTAATAATCAAAAGTGCCGCATCGAAAATCAATACAGATTGATAGGTGTGTGTCCTCGCGACACACAATGCAGCACGACAATGTATCAGAAAACATTGTGATGAAGTGGTACTGTAATTGAGTGAGACGAACAAATACGGGACGGCTGTGCGCTTGGTAATGCACACACATTCCGTGTTGCATTATGAAATTATACAGATATTAATGCGTGAGTATTAAAAAAAGTGAGGGAACAAATAAGCTCAGCCGATAAAGCATTCTCATAAAATCAAAAGTATTGATGTGGCTTTATGGCTTTGCGAAATGACTAGATGAATGCCAGTAACGTAACTCTGCATGCAAACCCGAGCTCATCCTGCTTCGATTTATGATGCAATCGGATACTACGACGCAACGAGGCTGACCATAAAATACAGAGGCAAACTGTGTACACCGCTGCCTTTTGCGCAGCTACAATTCGAACTAGTAAAATTAGTTGGCCATTGTAATCGGGTATGCGTAGCTAATTTGCTTGATTTTGTAACGTTTAATTAAATTGAATTATGCGAGGCTACGCCGCTATAATCTCATTATGTTTGAAAATTATTGCGAGTTGCCCAAATACTTGAAATGAAAGTTTGTCTCGTGTGCTCTGTATATAATCTTGTTTGTATAAGCCATATTCTTCGGCAGACATCATTGATGGATTTTCGTGATTGATGTAAATTAATAAATGGAGTGTGAAATCCAATATCGTGTAGCAAATTTTTATTTTAAAATTAATTTTATCGATTACTGAGAGAAGTTATTAAAAAGATATTATACCGGTTGACAATTCAAAGGACATTTAAAAATGCAAGTAGTTAAGTCATACGGATTATTTTCACGTACAGAATTATTACACTGTACAAAGAAAGAAGTATTGGTTGTATGTTTGCAACTTATTCGAAATGAAGCAGCAACAGGTGTCTCGCACAAATAGTGAAACTTTTCTTCTACACATAATATGTTGAATGAAGAAAAGTCATGTAAAAGAAGTTAATGTAATATTGGTTTCAATCATTTTCGTTTATTATTTTTATAATAAATTGTAAAAGTTACATAATTTAGTTTTGCTTGAAACGTTATTATATTTTTTCATATAAATAAATCTTATCATTTTCTTTAATATTTAAATAAAAGGAATTCCTTTAAATTTTTACACAACAAAGTTATCAAGCAATAATAATACTGAAAAACATGTAAAATTCCTAAAAATATTTTACCAATATTGGATTAATTAAGCAGATTAAATTATATGAATTTCAAAGCACATAAATTATAATCCCTGCTGTAAATTTATCCTTTACATCAACAATGATTGTGTAACATCATGTTTCAATGAATATAAAGCTAATTCTGCTGGAATTATTTCGATAGCAGGTGCATAAGCATGAATAATTTTTAAACATAGAATAATTTTAATCAATATCACTAATTAGACTTCCAGTTATCTTGAATTTATTATTTACAAATAAATTCAAAATAATCAAACTATAAAAACGACGATAGCAGAAACCTTTACAAAAAGGCAAATAAAACATTTCAAAAATCGACCAATATCATATATAATTTAATTGTATTCACCCAAATTGGGGGAGACTTTATTTGTCCTTTTATCGGCAGAATTGGAAGCAATAAAATATTTGGCAACGCAAACTCGTTTTGTTTACAACAGCACCCACCGAGACATGTCACATGTCAAAAAGTGTTATTTTCTCTCAAATAAATATCCATAAACGTCCTTACGCAGTGTTTATCTTGATTGAACGAGATGGTAAAATTGGCATTGTGGCAGTGCAAGGTGGAAAAGAATCAAACCTGCATGAAAATCAAATTATTACTTTCTGCGATAAACATTCGTTACTCTCATTCTCGGTTCGTTTTTCAATTAATCCGGAAAGGTGCACTTCCATGCAAAACCGGAATTCGTTATCGCCCGTCCCCCTCCTCTTTATGTGTCTGTCTCTCTCTCTTTTTTCCTCCCCTACCACCGTTTCGTCCTGCAATTTGTTTAAATAGCATTTTAGTTCAAGTTGCAATGAACTGCAGCTCTGATCGAGTTACTCTGTTTTATAGATTTTCAATACCATTTGCAGCATGACTTTGAGTCTCAGAGTCTGGACTCTCTTTTTGTAAATTGAACGCAGTGCAAAAGAAATAACGTAAGAATGCCCCAGCTCCTCGGGGATGCTTCATTTTCAAATTGCTCTTTTCAAAACTTTCATCCGAGTTTTTCATCCGGTAACTTAAATCAAAAGCACAAGTGCTGTAAAGCTCCAAGTTTTATTGCCGTTTCGTGACACCCAAGTCGACGCGCATAAAACTGAAGAAGAAGAAATGAATCCGGCAACGTGTGTTGTTGAAAATAATAATATTTTCGATGTTAATAAATTGTCGTTGAATTCTATCGGTAGACACAAGATAAATGTGACGTAACACGGCCTAAAGATAAGGTAACATTTGTTAACGTCAGGTGATGAATGGTCCTCTAAAGCAACCCTCTATCGAGATAATCCGGAATAAAATAATTATCTCTGCGGGGTGAAAAAGTTGAGTGTCAGATCATTCATTCTGCGCAATAAAAGAGTTTACAATAAAAAAGAGAACCAATCGAAAGAAGTTGAGGCTTTTTGGTAAACAGAAAGTTTTGTTTTCAGTCGCTGCATATTGAAAGCAAAAATTACCACTATCCTTAATGAAATAGCCGTGTACAAAAGACTTTAACCGGACAGAAAGCAGAAACTTTCTACTGTGAGCCTACAAAGAGACAAGATGAGGGTTTTGTTTATTCTCTTTGTCCTTATTCTTTCGTCTTTTATTTTATATTTTTATTTTTTAAACTGACGCAGATAGAATTCAGCGGAAGCAATTACGTTGCTTGTGATTTACCAATTAATTCACGAGGGTAACTTCACAACTTTGTGTGTCTTGCGCCCTTTGCTTCCCTGCTCTTGAAGTGACAGCTGATTTAAATGCTATTTTGTAATCGGGAAAATTTGTCAACATTTTCTTTAATGATTCATTAATAAATAGTGTTTAGGTGAATACGCTTTTTGAAAATGTAGAATTCTATTTTTTCTGGCAAACGTTATTGATTTATTATATTAAAGTTAATTATTCTACAGTTTAACTCTGTGTATTATTACACACGAAATCAATAATCAGTACAAAATATCAAATATATTTATTTTTAAATATTTGATAATTAATAATTCAATTACTTTACTTTGGTTCTACGATATTAATTTCATAAAAACATTAATATTACTTTACTAATATTTAATTAATATTATTTATAGAAATGCACAGACAAAATATAACAAGTTTGATTAAATAAACTGTCTCAATACAATACAAGTAATTAACTGAGTTTTAAATAGTTGGGAAACAATCGCATTTATTATAAAAGTTATTTGATTTGTTAAATTATATTAACTTGACTGCATTCCAAATATTATAATTTTACATAGACAGAAAATTACATTAAAACTTTACACAGAAAACATTTATGTTTATTATTAAATTTTAATGAAATATTTATTTTAGATACAACAGAGAAAATAATAAAAATCATTATTCTTGAAAAAGAAAAACACAATTTTTTTACTGTATATTTTACTGTACACAAATTTACAATTTTTCTACTCTGAAGAATAACAATTTCATCTGAGAACTATTTATTCGTATCATTTGCATTTTGCTGAACAAGATCTTATTGAAACTTTTTTCCCATGGCAAATTCCTGATAATGAATTAAGTCGTTCAATAGAATGCGCGAGGTCAGAACTAATCCGAAGAATCTGTAACATCGTAACCGATTCAAGAAGGGGGCTCGGAGAGAAATCAAATTGTCGACAAGACGACAAAGTAACAGCAAAGCAAAGCTTTGCTATACCCGATAATATGGAGAAATTCCCATCGCCTGTTGGAATAGAGCACAAACCGGAATACCTTAAGGTGAAACGATCTATCCACGACCAGGGGATGAGCCTTGAAAGTGCTCCGGTGAAATCATAATCGGTAGTCAGCGGTAACGATCGAGCTCACTACCGGAATTTCCATAATCGAATCGACCGATTGTGAACTTGCCTTGTCGACCGAGCTGTCGCCACAACCGGTGCAAACGTATTCGAAATTCACGGGTCACTACACCGGAAACTTATTATCCACAAGTGAAAGACGACGAAAGCGGTAAGATAAAAACGAACTGATATTTTCTCTGTTTAAACATCCATGAAAGTGTTTATCGTGATGTTGTTTATATCCCTATTTTTTTGTTATTTTTCAAAAGAATAAATAATTTGTCTATCGGTATATTAATCTGAAGATACATCTATCAAGTCAACTTGAAAGTCACCTATGAATATCAATAAAAATACTTGACATTTTACATAATAGCTTTTTGAGAGTGGGACCCATTCACAAACTAGACAGGGTGTTGCGAGACCTGTATTCCTGTCCTCTCGAATAAACTTACACAAAAGTTTGTACAGCCATTTTGAGAGTTCTCCTTATTATACAGGGTAGCTTAAATTTTCGTTAGCCATTATGATTACTCGATTACGCGTGAAACAATATTTATTTTGCAATGATCAAAGTCATATTGGTATAATCTATCTCTTTTTTTCTTTTTCGATTATAATTCCCCTTTGAATAGAAAAGTAATTATGATAATCGCATTAAAATGAAATCAGATATAGAATAGACGAGTTCTTCGATGATATCGGAAAATCGTAAAAAATGTAATATCAAAAAATTTGTCCTGGGTCAGAGTTTTCCTTAAGAAATCACTCTGTCATCTCGACCACACTATAAGAAATCAGCTGACGGATTATCCAAAAAGATATCTTGAAAAGAAGAATTGAATCTAATCCGATGAAGTAACTACGAGCCAGGTCACAGAACGACGGAGATCGGCTGCAGCAATAACTGGTTAATCCAAATTGAGGTGCTTCATACACACGATCCCTCGGCTGCTTCTCAATCGGGATAGGAAACAAAAGCTCACGGATTTGTGGTTCAAGCGAACATCGTACACCCTTCTCAGATACAAAGTGGCTAATCATACAGATAATGTATTCTTTTCAAATATCTCTATTAAATCTCAACTATATCTTATTGAATCGGATTTCATTCGAGTGCAATGAATTCAAAAACTATATTACTTTATTTCTTCCCCTTTCTCTTATTAAATTCATAACTGACAGAGTATATTCGTATTAAAAAGATATCACAGTGCAATAAAATGAAAAGAAATGTATTTAAAAATATCTTTATTTTTTACTTTATTTCAGATTGATTAATTATTAATTTGATAAAAAATTTTTTTAAAGGAATATGAATGAAACAAAATTGCATTTGAAGTCAGTTAAAGGAATTGATTTTTAATAAAACTTGGCTAAAATAAAAATTTTATTTCAACCATAATATATTCTTAGATCGAGAGATGACATAATTTTTTTCTTCTCTCAATTATTCAGTGATTTCTTTTGTGATTTTTATAAGAAGACATAACATTTTATGTAACATTTATTATCATAAAACACACTTTTATCTACTGGATATTACTTTTCTAGGTAGTTTGTGTTGAATCGTGAGGAAGTATTTAAATAACTTTGCCAAACTTTATTTATTAACAATGTTGATATGTTTATTTATCAACACGTGTACATAAGCACAAATGTACGAGTGTGAGCGCGTTGTGTACGCGTGAATAGGTTGTGTGCTGTTCGATAACCCTGTGGGAAAAGAGGAAAAGAGTGAAGAGGCGAATGATTTTGTTAACTATGGGAAACGATAAAGAGGGGGTATGTGTTCCTAAAACTGTTAGTGTTAACCCCTAGTGTGTTCTCAAAATTGAGTAACTAGATTGCCTGAATATACAACAGATTGATTACGCAAACTCTAAAGAAGATAGAAAAAAAGAGAAAAAGAAAATGACATAACGTGTAATTTAATTTTGTCGTTCAGAAGACATCGCTGTACACGTTTGTTATCAGCAAAATTATTTCTTTTCAATCGCAAAATTGAAAGCTCAACAAACTGAGACAGGCACAAAGACCTCACGTTTACAGAAATCATAAAACTCACGAATAATAATAATAAAAATATCACTATATTACCGTCATCGCAACATAATTTGTCAAATCTATCTAGCGCATAATGCGAAGTGGATGATTACAATGCTTTTGGGGACATCTTTTTTCAGCAGACGACTCGAGTCTTCATATTTGCAAATGAGTTCTTTGCAAAGCTTCGATCTTTCTGGTATTTCCTTTGATCCCATTGTTCGCGAAGGAAGGATAAGGTAGAGCCCCCGGGGAGCATCGTTGCATCGTAAAATTTAAACGAAAAAAAAGTTCGCTCCCGTTTGACGAATGAGGAACCACAATGCTTAGGTCGAAATCCAGTTGAGCGCTACTCTGCAAAGTGTGATGATGTTGCGCGCGTTTGTTTTCCCGAGTGATGCCAAAAAACAAAGAGTAAAGAGAAAAAAATATTAAAAACGGGGACAGCCCCCGGGGGTGCAGAATCCAAACAAAAACACCATCTTGACAGTTAGGAGAGCGACTTATGAAAACGAGAGGCGTGTAATCTTAAGCCAGATATACGTGTACACTAATAAATGTGCAGCCTGATGGCTATCTCTGTCTAAATGGCCTGTTTTGGAGAACGGTGGCAAGCGATAATGAGATTTCTTCGCACGCAGATAATATTAATATTGGCGATCGCAGCATCCGGTGACGCTCAGAAGAAATGATTAATCTCGATAAGATAAAAGCAGAAGAAAGAAAATAAATGGTGATGATGGATAAAAAAGAGCCTGCGTGAACGGAGCAAAAATGCGACGTGTTTTTTTGTCGAGTGTTCTCGGGCGCTTTTATTGCTTCTGGTATAATTGTCATGTTCTGTGTTCTTCCATTAAGCCAACTCAACAACACTTGCTTTTGTCTCCATTCATTTGTAGATTAGAGAATGAAAAGTGAAAAACGCATTGAAGTCGATATCGAAAAAGAAAAGATATGAAAAAAAATACAGTGGAGGGGTTCCTTTGGCGAGTAGATTACGCAGACACAGGACTTGAATGTGTGTTTAGTCGTGTAGAAAATGTCGTATTTATTTTCCATGTTATTTGAATTCTTGTTTAAAACAAAAAGTGATTGAAATGAAATTCAAGTTGAGTTGACAAAAGAGGAAATGTTCTTGTTGAAACAATCCTAATTTTAATCATGTTTTTTTTCACCCATGTGTAGTTTCAAATTAAAATCTTTTTTCATTCAAAATTGAATAACATTTTTGAAAAATTCATAAAAGTTACTTTATATCCTGTATATGTCAGAAACTTAATACTGCAAGTTCTACTGAGCTTTCATAATTTTATTACAATGCAATTTTTATGTCTTAATTATATATATTTTATTTCTCGTATCAATTTTACGAAATTTATGTATATTTTTAATTGTTGTCTCTTTGGTTGTTAAATGGTGACAATTTTTAAAACATTGTCTACTTTGTTCTTTTATAACGAGAATTCTTCCATGTATTTTAAATAATAATAATAATAATAATAATATATATAGTTAAATTTTTTTGTAAATGCACTCATCTAAAATTTCAAATTTGGTACTCCTTTGTAAACTGCTGCACCAGTTAATTCTTTATAATTCAATTTACCACGATTTTATGCTACAAGTTTGCAGACACAGGAAAATTGAAAAGTTTTTTGAAATATAATTTGAAGTCTACCAGCATAAGAGACATAAATGTGTCAAATAATTTCATAATTTATGAAATCGACATACGAAGGAAAGCATATTTTTTCCCTTACAAATTTTGTGTGATAAAACAATTGTATTAAATGTAATTCAGACATCGAATCACAAAGCTGGTTAATTATGACTTCCTTTCATCTTCACAGTATTGCTGAATAATTACAATAAAAAACGGAAACACGTAAAATTCGCTTTAGTTGCTCTCAAAAGCACCCAATTTTATACCAATTGGAGCAATTTTACAACACGAATGGATCCAGGGCTAGGCACTCTTCTCCATTACCTAAAACAATTTGTCGCAGTACCATAAATGAAAATGAAATTCACGAAGAAAGCTTATGCTCGGTCGCAATTTGTCCCGTAGATAAAAAAAAAGCTGTCGTTTGTGCGCAATAAAAAGAAGAACCGAATGGATTGTATGGTCGAGCAGACGAATATTGAGCGGCAGTAAAAGGTCCAAAAAACGTAACGTTAGCACAAGTACGATCGTAGAATCCGATTTAGCGTGGCACAATTCAACGAGTAATTTGG
>JABFPM010000113.1:0-39372 GCA_022817325.1 Idris sp. 1 HC-2018
CTTCAATTTTGTGGAAATCTCAGCTTATGTTGTAAACTTCCACCAAATATGTGAACTTTTACGTTAACTACGGAATTTGAATAAATTGATGATTCTGTAGCTAAATTCACTTTAATCCATAATAGACAAAATCGGATGTAAACAAAGCGCACGCCGTCAAAGAAAGTATAAAATTTATTTTTATTGAGTAAAAATATAAATTTATAAGACTTGGTCTTTGAGAGCAAAAACATATGTTTAAAACAATAATGCCAATAAACGTGTGGCACGTAAATTTGTGGATGACAAATATTATATGAGGTAAAAAATTAAATTCAAATTAATGGCTATTAACTTGGAGGTTAGAAACTTCATTACAAGGTTGTCAAAACTCAGTTCTTTTAATTATTAATTAATGTATAATTTAACTTTGTGTTTAAACAAACAAATACAAAATTGAGATATTAATTAAAATTTCAATAAATTCAGTGCATAATAATAAAATATTATTTTTGTATCTACAAATTTCAGTTCTAATCTTATTTAATATCAAAATGTATACAACCATTTTATTTGGGTTTTTTGTTTTAAAATTATTTTGAAATTAATTTCTCATTAATTTGTTTATAATAAATCTTTCGTTTATTCTTTCTTTAGTTTTCGGATTAAAAAAAAAGACTATTTACTCATTCATACTCATGTATGAAATACGTCATATTAGTATATTATAAGTTTCCACAAAAATGCATAAAATTCCGCAACCAACGTAAAACGATTACGCCTGTTGTGGAAAATTACGGCAAATTTGATGGCAACCAGATTACGCCGTATATTCTGTAATTTTATACAACTTCGTTTACAGTGTAGGTATTTACTGAGCACGTCTAGATTTTTGTGAAAATTGTTTGATAAGCACATTTCATTAATCTCTAAGATATGACGAGATTTAAGGAAATCCTGGTAAATGCAATAGCTCTGTCTTTTTTCCACTTATATGACAGAAATATCACCTTAAAGTCAAAATTAGTTCCAGCTTCAATAAATAATTTAAGTGTGACGAAGAATTTAAGTATAAAAAAAATTGTAAGGTTTTGTTTAATTTACAAAAAAAAGAAAAAAAATTTTAAATTTTCTGAGGTAAATTTGGTCTTGTTACTTAACGTAAATCATAAAAATTACATCTACTCTAAAAATTCGTGTAGCAAAGCACAATTTCGTGCACGAAACATTTACGTGTATGAAACTGTGCTTTGGTGCATGAATTAGAAATTTGAGAAACTTTTTTTCGGGCAAGATGTTCCCTACCCATAAAGTCTCTCGAAATCGAGAACTGGCTTGCGTAAAAAGTAAAAGTAGGCGAATTTGTGGCCCAAATTGGGTAAGCTGTTCGTCCAAATATCAAAACTGAAATTAACAAACTCTTCTTCTGTGGGGCAACAGTTCTCCTAATCTATTTTCAGTGTAATTAGTGCTTAAGAATTATTTAGAAGAAAAAAAATCATCATTAGATGTTCCACGAAAGTGTTTTTTATGATCGGCCAAATTTGAGCGTGTAAAGTTTACACTGTTGTATAATTGAAATATTTTGTAATGTATTTTGTATATAAATATTACAATGTATGATTTACGTTATGAAAATTCGGTCTCTCAGTTTATAATTTGCAAAGATTGTGGTGTTTGTCTTGGGGCAAAGTTTTTTTGATGTAAAAGATTGAGAACTAAGCAAAAAAATTTATACACTTACATTTTTATGATTTTACGTAAGTTCTCTGATATCTACATCTTCGATGTAATACTCCTGTAAAAAATAAACAAATTATTGATATTTACATTTAAATGTAATTCAAAATTACCTCATACCAAAATAAGACCAATTATATCATATAATACACAAATAATGGATCCTAAAAAATTATACGGATATTAATTCTAATGTAAAATTTATCAATTTTGGATTAAGTCAACAACATTTTTAAAAAATTTAAGTTAAATAGTTATGATTGGTTATTTGGGAAAAACAGCATTTTTTCTAAAAAAAAAAATTATATTTCAATATTTTTATATCAAAATCGGATGCATATACTTCTGGAAGAGGAAAATTTTACAGACCCTAAACTATAATGTGGGTATACTGCAATGTCAAAATTCAAGATGGCGGTGTCCAATTTAGTCGTTCAAAGGTTATAGGTGATCTCATTTCATTATTTTTACGAATATATAAATTTATTTTGATATAATTCCCTTACTTCATATTATAAAGTGAATTTTATGCATTTTTTATTTACTAGGTTATTAAAATTTAGAATGGCCGACCGAAAGGGTTAAAGTTGGTTTTTTTGATAAAACTTAAATGTAAAGTATTTTTTGAGTCGCTGATTATTAATTTAGCATCATATTTTTTGTATTCACAATAGGGGATTTTCACTCTACTCTATACATGTTTTGTAAAATATCATTTTACTATAAATTTGCTCTTTTCTTGACTCAAGGTAATTGTACCAGTCGTGAGACACTTAAGGTTATTCGCAGTTTCATCACAGTTTTAAAAATTAAATATAAATAATAAATAACTTATTACTTAGTCATTTGGAAAGAACATACATTATAGTATTGTCAAAATGCAATAGAATGTATATTTTTTCTTAATTGGTTTAAATAATTCAATAATTAATAATAGATACACTTGTGTCAGTGTGTAGACACTAAAAATGTGTTTGTTCAGTGGTTGGATAGTTTTATATTTTAATTGTATATTTCTATATTTTTTCAAGTACTCAAAAAAGTAGTTGCAGCTGACTGACAAATTTTCACTTGTGATTGTAAGTATAGCATTACTTTTCTGATCTGATAATTAATACATTTGTATATTATGAATTTTGTTTTATTAAATAAATTAAATACATGATTGGTTTATTGATTTTACTTACATTTTATGATTCACGGTGTCTTTAAACAATGTCGAAATACCTGTTCAACCACAATGTACATTAAAAGTTTCCAGTGTCTGAGCATCTTAATATTCAATCAAATATTACATTTTATCATATTATTAGTTTAAAATTATTCAGTTCTTCGTTTAAGAGGACAATGTAGCAAAAAATGATGAAAAATCACGAAAAATTGAAAAAAAATGTATGGGTAAATTTCTAGAGTTTTTAACCTGCCTGTCACTCGTATTTCACTTCAATTTTGTGGATTATTAAATTCAAGATTTTAAATTTTATGGTTTACACACTTCAAGTTATTATAATTTTACACTTTGTAAGAATTTATAAGTTTATAAGAATTATAGTTTGAAAATATTTCACAATCCTAAATCCGAATTATTACGTTTTTGACATGTCTTTTCAGGTTATGCAGAAACATTTTCTTTTTTAATTTATAAGCACAGAGTTAAACTGCAATTAAATATTATTAAACATTACTTTTAAATTTGACAAATACAGGAAGCACAATTCAAATGATGCACATTTACTATGTAAGCTAAACAAATTATCAAAATCTGTTGCTGAGTTTTGATGTCAAAAACGTAATATATATTAAAATTGAAAATATTCATTCTAAAAAAAATACTTTAATACTCCTGGATGAACTGCACAGTATCTTGATGTAATAAAGTATATGTGCGTGCAATAAAATTTAATTATATATTAAAAACTACTTAAATAATTGAAAGACCGTTTCAAAATATTACGTCTTTGACATTAGAACAGAAAATCTGTCAAAAACGTAATATTTACCTATGTTTTTACAATTAAATATTAATTTAAAGTTACGGGCATGTAATTTATCACTGTTCGACTTTATATTATTCATTTTAAAGTAATAATAAATGATAATTTTCATAAAATTAAGATGTGCTAAAGCTTTTTTTTCAAAAATTTGGCAATTTGAAAGTTAAAAGGTCTAGAGAATTGCCCATATGTTTAAAAATATACACAAAAATATATTAAAATGTCTTTTTAAGTAATCAAACTCATTTGTAATCTAAGTTTGAAAGAATTTGTTTAGTAAATATTTTAATGTAAATAATAAAAAATAAAAATACGCTCATTATATACAAGTATAAAAAAATGTGAAATCAAATTTGTTTACTTTTCCTAATAATCCTGTTCATTTATAAAACGAATTATTTGTTCATTAATAAAATACCAATATTTATTTTTATTTTAATTTTGAGCGCTTAAAATTTTTCTAAGTAATCATGCACATTAAATGGTAAAGATTTTCCTTATCGATTAATGTTCATTTTAACCTATTCATGTTTTAAAATATTTACAAAACGGTTTCTCCAGACAATGATTCGACTTATGTGATATGCATATAATTAGAGCAATTCAATTTTCGTTTTATATCAAAAACTTGACAAAAAATATAATTTTTTTGTTCAATTAAATTTATTTATCTACATACTTAGGTTTCAAAAGTTTATTTTATTTAGTTATTTTAATTTATTATTCTTTTAAACTATAATAATAAGTTATTTTTACTTCAAAAGAAGACTTCTGTGAGTATGTAATTGAATTAGTTTTGAGCAAAAATTATATTAATAACCGATTGTAATTTTTGTCGAAATTTCTAAATCTGTAAATTTCACCAGAAATAATTAAAAAATATATTAAACAGTCGTTCTTTTATTTTTTTGCTTAGAAGCGTACCTCAAAGTTTTCAAAAAAAGGTAATATACAACTTTTAATATAACATTTTATTAATACAAGTAAAAATATAACTTGAAACTTTAAATGCTGTTTTTTTTAACAAAGTTCACATCAAAATATAAATGAAATCAATCCCGATGAATCAGAAAAAAAGGACTCCGATAATCGCGGTTCTACAATAGTAAGAAATATCAACATAATTTCGCAAAAAGGGCAGCTTTTCACTAAACAGTGTAAGAAAAAGTACTAAGTTTTTATTTAATAAAAAATTATGATAAACAAATTGCAAGGGGTTTTATTGTCGATTTTAACTAATAAATTTCAACAACTTTTCGGTTGAAAGCCTTCCAACCCATTTCAAATTAAAAAATATAATAATTGAACTTAGATAATTATTATTCGACAAATATATATCATAAATTTACAAAAAGTTTCGTTACAATTTCGAGAAACACAAAAAACTAAAAAATATACAAGTTAAACGTTATAACTTATAACTGCAAGCAGTTATAATCCCTTCGGGGGGAAATTTTAAACCGTGTTTGATGTCATATAAAGTTATGGTTAAACATTTATAACATTACAAACACTTACATGTTTTAGACTTGAAAACAAACTTCAGTTTCATCTATACATGGGCCTTATATAGACCCAGTATCAACTTTTTCGTAGAATGTTTATTTTTTATCCAATCATTCAGGCAATGATGTAATTTCTTTATGCCTGTATTGATTATCCCAGCTGCCCCCCCTTTCCCCCACCCCTCTGCCTTTGATCAGTTTAGATAAATAATAATTGGTTAGTCCATCTTTACACTCATATGACTGAGGAATCATTTAAATGTGAAAACTAGGAACAATCTGTCACAGACAAAAATGCAGTCGTAAGACATGTTTCAACTCATATCAGTAAGAAAACTTACGGATGTAGATATTGTAAAAATTGTTTTACAAAAAAACTTCATCTGACAAGACACATTCGCATACACACAGATGAGAAACCGTCATGTGGACTCTGTGAAAAATCTTTTTCTCATCCAAGAACTTACATCTATTCATATTGGCGAAAAGAATCACAAATGTTAAAACCGTTAAACAGTTTGCTGATACTTTAAATTTAACTTAATATGTGCGTTTTTACAGTTTTAAGAAAAACTTTGTTGACACTAATGATAATTAGTTGATACAAATGTAATTACATTTTTTAATTAAAAATTTGTAATTTAATTTAAATAATTAATGACATGTATTTATGTGATTTACTCTTATTGTAGTCGATTTCACTTTTACAGAACATCGTATATTGTAGTCCATACGATGAATCCAGCGATGACATCACTATAAATAATAATCATACATCATCAAGACTAATTATATATAGTCATAAATAATTGCGTACGTGGTTGTAGATGACTGCACTCGGGACATGCGGGGTCAAAATTCACATGCGACCATGAATGAACGTGTCAATGAATGACCGAGAATTTTTACGCTGACAAATTAATCGTATCAACGAAGACAACTGGCTCAATGTCTCTGCCTTTGAATTAATTAATGATCATTTTTTATAAACACCTATACATTTATCATTTCATAAAAGTTTATTTCACCAACTCAATGAAAAATAATTCCACGTTACATTAAATGAAACAACAAATTGCCAATAATAAATCAACAAAGAAAACGAACATTTGTTTTTAATCATTAAACATGTGTTAACCTTTTTTCTTTCCCACCAATTGAACGATCATTAAAATAAATTAGTGCAAAAGTTAACGCTCAAACTGTAATTGACTGTCACGCGATTACCGTCGTTAACAGTGAATATTCATTTTCACCGATTTACGCTCGATCTTATGATTTATGGAGCCGCGGATATGCGGTGCAAATATTGCAACGCACATTTAACGATGGATATATAAATTACAGGTGGACCGCGCTTTTGATTTATCTGCACAACTGCACTCGATGATTTTGCTTCCAAACTCATTTGTTATCTGAAAAAGTGGTTTAATGCTCACCTTGGATCACATTTTTATCGATTTAAAAAAAAAAAAAAAGAAAAAAGAACCAACTGCGTGCGAAAACTTTTCAGTAACAAAATATTTATTAATTCCGCACAATTTACGGGTTTTTCGTGCTAAAAAATCATTGTCATTTGTTTGCATCAGCTGCCGGGATAAATGATGGCCAACGGGTTCCCTCTGCGGTAAACCGGGCGGTTATTTATGAAATACGACGCGCGATGAATAAATTATCGGCTAATGATGCAAACGTAGAAAAGATGCTGCCGCGATTAAGGCGCAAGGATATTCGGCGCGGATAATTCTAATGCAATAATCCCGGACGCGAAAAAATTTTGATAATCAATTATGCTATGATTATAATAATGACTTTTTATGTGTGTGCGTTTGGGCGTGGACCCGCACTGCGGATCGTTAATTACGAGCTTACCACAAGGGTATGCTATACGTTTCAATGGATGATTGATGAACACACTCGAAAGTTCAACCGCTCGTAACGATTCGTCCTCCAAACAGGTTTAGAAAAATGCGCCATCCAATCCTTTTTTGTATCCAATCGCCGGCCAGAATGTCGATTAATTGAATTACACAAGTTATTAATAACCGGCCTTTTTGATTGAATACTCTGAATTAGTTGCAAAAAAACTATTAACCTTACTTGAGATTTAATTAATCTAGATTTAATTGAATTTACTAAGGTAGATAAAAAAAGTTGACTTTTTGAAATGTTAAAGTTAATTAATTTAGTTTTAATTTAGTCAAATTGTTTTCAAGTGTATGAAACAAAGTATATGTGTATTATTGCTACTCGATCCAACACGAATATAAAGAGAAGGGCACCGCAAAATCAGTGGCGAAAATACTCGTGCGAAGCTGCCATCTAACGAGTTTACTGAACCGCGTCCGAAATTCGAGCATCAATTCCTGAGCGTGATTCTCGATCGAGAATAATGCGCAAGTAGTAATAAAAGCGCAGAAGAAGAAGAAAAAAAAGGAAACATTTGTGGTCGTAACGAGTGCACGTGGAATTTAATCTCGCCGGTTTCGTACGAAGAAGAATTTCTTGGGCTATTCCTTTGTCCCCCTCTCCCGCTTTGTGTTTTTCTTGCCAAGCGTCTTTTTGTGTCGTCGCGCAGACTATATTTTCTCATTGCGTGCCTCTTCCCGAACGGCGCAATGTCGTAGCCGACAAGTCTTACCCAAGACTCACCGGTGTCCTCAAATTGCCTCTTTTCATCTTTATCTTGCCAACTGTTTTCTGCCTGACAAAAATATCCACCAATAATAAACAAGTTTCTGCCAAAAAATTTGTCACCTTTACAAGTAAAAAAGTAATTTTTGAATTTCAAAAACAAATTTCTGAAAATCAGAAATTATCACTGAAAATAATGAACTGACACAGGAGTAATACAGATTGTTGTAACAGCAGTAAAATGTTACAATTCGAGACTGTAGAGGGTACGGTAGGTTAATTTGAATAAAAAGTAATTAGAGAAATTGTACCTTACTCTTATTTGTAAGAAATAAATAGACTTAAACATTCGTATAATAATGATTAGTTATTATAAACATTATTTATATAAAAACAACGTGAGAAAATAGTAAAATAATTTAACAGTCTAGACTATACAGTGCGCACTGCAAGCACGACAGTCAGCACTACATTGGATTGCAGTTTAATATTTACAGTGTATTTTCTACAAATTGTTTCTGCGTAAAGTTCCTGAAGCTTTATAAAAAATAAAAATCTGATTTTCAAAAAGAAAGTTTCTAATTTCGAAAACACATTTTTGAAACCCAAGTGGAATAAAATCAGTAATTAAATTTCAGAAAATTAGAAAAAATTCTGAATATCAGAATTTGTTTTCTTATTTGACATTCAAATTCTACTCAGTTACTGAATTTAATCTACTTGAGTTGAAAAATATGTTTTCAACTCCAGAAAGTTTGTTTCTGAAAATCAAACATTTTTTCCAAATTTTAGAAACTAATTCAGAATTTCTGATTTTCATTCCTTTTTTATGCGTGTGAAGAAAAACTTTCAATTTTTATCTCAAACTTTTGTTTGAAAATTTATATTCAATATTAATCTTTTTTTTGCTTCGATTAATCAGTTATTTAATTAAGAAAAATACGTGGAATATTCAATACCGATCTCTTAATTGAATATTACAACAATTTTTTAATAGCAACGTTGTTGCATATTGTAAGTGACACGCAAATGCGGGGGCCTGCTGTATATTTGAATAAAAAAGCCATTTGCTACTTCGACTTTGTCTAGAAAAATGTGGTGTAGGTGTTGGATCGCGGTTTTTCAATTGGGTAGGCGATCGCCTGCTACGCAATAAATTAACATATTATGAACAATTTTATCATTGTTACCAAAATTATATGCAGATAAATACGACACTTTGCAATAACTTAATATCAACTAACAAGTACCGGGAATAATTAAGAAGATGAAGATAAAGAAAAAACAAGATAACATTTTATCAATTATCCGCAGAGAACGATTAACATAAAATTTGCCTAAAATGATAATTAGAAATGAAGAAAAAGAATTTGGCGATTATTTTTGGTGAAAAGCCTGCGGAGTCCTAATAAAAGCCAGCTTCGAAACGATAACTGTTTCGCAAAAGCGAAATGCAAAACGCCCGTCGTATAAATATTTTTACGACGTTGTAAAATTTGTAATTGAATTTTTTTTATTCTTCCAGCATAAAATGTCCGCTTTGTCGTTTCAAATAATGACGTTATCTTTGAAATTTACATAATAAAGTACGTGAATTATTGATATAAAATGTTGCGCGCCAACTTGCCGCGTAATTTAATTACCGGACCACCGAAACGAAAATTTCAGCCCGTAACTGTTATATTTATCCGGTTCCGTTTTAACTGCAACTATCTCAAAATAGGTTTCACGCTTTGAGATTCGCGCATAAACAAACGCGCCCGGGTCGAGAACAATGCTTTTGTTGCAGAGAAAAAAAGTAAATAAAAAAATGAATTGTAGCTTTAAATTGGGAAATTTCAAAATTCCTCAAGTTACGCAATTTGCAGCAAAAGCGTGCGTAATTGTCATGAAATGGATCTAATCTTGGTGTGACTTTTTACACCGTTGGAAATTAAATCTCAGACCTGTTGCGAGACAATTATCGGAGTTATAAAAAAATGAAAGCAGCAGTATGTCAAATAATCTTTTTGTGCGGGATTACCGTGTAAATGACTGTAATAAAACTATATATATATATATATATATTTCCACATCGGCATAAGAAATGTTGATGCAAGTGACACACTTGTTAATAACAATTCGCTGACTTTCTTGTGCCTTTTTCTCAAGGCACGGCTGTCGGTGATATTATGTTTACGGGCTTGCCAAAATTTATGACCAATCGTGTCATAAGTTTGACGTCGCTTGAACAGTTGGTCGCGCTTAGACGTCGCTCGGATATTTCTAAGGAGATTAAGAAAGAGAAAGGTTGCGGTCTCTTAATTTTTATTAAATATAATTGATTATGTAAGTTACGATTAATGTTTATTCTCGGTATTGTGAAACGAGATAGGCTGCAAAAATGTCGCGCACTGATTGATGATAGATTTGAATCAATATTGTACATTGATTTGTCTTTGCATTAATCTTTTATTGTATTTTATGTGGGTTTTTCTAATTTATAAATATCGAGAGAGAAATAAATATAATATTGTAGTTTTAGAAGAATGTATAAGTCATACAAATTGTTAAAATCGATCATTTTAAACTTGATTTGTTCACAATTATTAAATTTGTAACTGAAGTAAAGAAAATTATTTTAACTTTACATAATAATAAATCAGTAACCAGTCATTACAATTTAATATAAAAAAATGTGAGCCTTTAAATTCTTCATGAAGTAATTTGAAAATATAAACAAACAAATTCAATCCTTAAAAAGTTACTTGAGGGATTATATTATTTAAATATTAGCGTGAATTGAATGAACAATTTGAGAGCCAGGTTTTATAAATTGAATTCGTATATTTTTCTGGGGTTTTAAATATTTCTTTTGAATACAATTGAGAATTTGATTACGTAATTAATAATAAATTATTCTGTATAAGTTATAATTCTATACAATAAAATTATTCTATATAATAAAAAACTTTTATCGTTTTATTATTTTATAGTTTTAAATCACACTTTTAATTTTAATTATTTTTATTATATGATCTTAACAGTGGTCTCTAATTACTCATGTGGAAATGCCGATGTAATACCGACATTAAGAATCGGGCCAATATTGGCCCATTTAATAAGACAATATCGTCCCGATATTGGGATATAACAAAGTTTTTCTTTGGCCCGATATTGACTGTCAACATTGACTGGTCAACTTCGGTATCCAATATTGGCACAATATTAGCAGACGATATCCGGCCAATATTAGCAGATCATATTGGTCCGATATAGGGGCCGAATATTGGTCTGATATTGGGGTCTAATATCGGCACAATATACTTATCTTATTGGAAAAGTGAAAGGTAAATGAGTGGCATCTGTAAATCAGGTGCTCTTGCCAATAGGTATCGTGATCTAGCAGTTAAGGTGCGTGTCGTCGATGGAGGAGGAGCAGCAGCAGCAATAGACAGGAGTTCGATTTCCGACAAGGCAACACTTTAATTTCTTCTTTATTTTCAAATTAATTCTACATGACTGGACCACGTGTGCAGAAAAAATAGACAAAGTCAACAAACAACATTGTTATGATATTTATTTTTTAAAAAAAATTTTGAATATTGAAATAAAATAGCTAAACACGCGTGTTGCATGCATGTAACACGTATGTATAATATGCATGTAACACGCATGTTTTTTTTCACAGGTAAACAATAAAGACTAGAAATTTTGCTACAATATCGGCTCAATCTTGGCACAATATGGACAGACAACATCGGGTCGAAAAAAAACATTGTTATATCCCAATATCGGGACAATATCGGTGACCAATATCGGCGGCCGATGTTGAACCGATAGTAAATTTTCACATGGATACTGTTTACAATTTTATGTAAATAAAAATTCCTTAAAAATGTCTGAAAATCCATATTAATTTTAATTAAGAAACCTTACTTTTCTAAATTAGCATTTTTATCGTTTGAGCGAATGATTTTCGTGAATGTATAAATTATGAAAATTAAATTTTAGTTTGATAGTATTATGGAATTTAAATAATTATTTTTCTGTTTATAGGTTATGTTGTATATGGAAATCCAACAATGAACGTAGAAAAAATACAACTTGTATTCCAAGAGAACTAAGACTTAAATTTTTCAGATTATAAAATTCTTTAATAATTATAATCAAGGGATCCAAAACTTTTTTAAAACTAGAATAAAAAAATATTGAAACATTAAATTGAAGAGCGAAATAAAAATGGATGATAAAAATTATGAAAAAGTTCATTGGAAAAAAATTTTAATTAAAAAATCTAAATTGACAAAAGAAGGTTAAGATAATTCTGCAGACAAAAACACATATACATTTTGACATTGTGAAAAGATTTTTGGACATAAAAATATTTTTGCACTCATTTGATTGAGAAACAATATAAGTATGAAAACTGGGAAAAATCTTTTGCAGATAAAAGTGCTTTGCAAGAACATACTAATTTAACTCATTCTAGTAAAAAAACTAACAAATGTGATCATTGTGAAAAACGTTTTTATTTGTTTTATATTTTACTAAAAAATGTACTTTGACAAAGCATGCTTTTATTAGAAAATTTGCAAATGTTAATATTTATTTTCTACTCTATGATGCCATAAATGGCATATTTTTAGCGCATATATGCAACATAAATGAGACATATATGTATTCGAATACATATATGGCCTATTTATGCCTATTATGGCTCATAAATGGAGCCATATATAAATGTTTACTTACATATGTCATACATTTATATATTTAAAAAAAATGTAAATTGTTTTTGATAATTATTAAGAAAATATCTAACAACTATATACATATTAGTAAATATACTAATAAAATGAAAAATAAATTTTACTATGAAAAATCTTTTTCTTATTTTGTTATACAAAATAATGACATTTACATCTATTTTGTTTGATACAAATGTTAAATAAACATTTTTTTCTTTATTCCTAACAATATATATTCTTTTAAACCTGCAATAATGTCCTTCAGCAATCAAAAATTGTATACATGAAATTATTTAATCGTGAAAAAGTTTATTAATAATTACATAAATTTAGGTCTAAGTTAAAATGAAGTTTGAAGGTGAATCAAAATAGAATTTGAAAATGTCTAATCATTTCATACAAGTACAAATATGTTGATATTATTGATATTACCGTCAAATAAAACTGAATTCATATATATATGTCATACATAAGTTTGTTTTTAATTATGTAAAAATTCTTCTTTTCATATTTACAACAAAAGTCTAAACTTTTAACACGATGTCGAAAGGAAATTCTCTGTCTCTCTCTTATTTTTAATTATATTTTAAATTATATGATTGTTTTAATTAACTTAAAATAACAGCCATGTACCGGTGTTGACTATAGATGGGAGAATTTTATAAATTAAAAAATAACAACAAATATAAAAAATTACGAAAGTAGTTTCAAAAGTACGATAATTTTTCGTACTTTTGACACTATTCACGTAATTTATTATATTTTTCGTTGTTTTTTAGTTGATAAAATTCTCCTATCTATAGTTAACACCGGTACATGGTTGTTTTTTTAAAATTCATTAAAATAATCAAATAATTTCAAATATCACTAAAAATAAGAGAAAGACAGAGAATTTCCTTTCGGCATCACCTTAAGATGACTAGAATTAGAGATAAAAAAGGGTTGCTGAAAACAATTAATTTGCCAAATGCCAACTAAAGAACCACTGCTTTTTGATCACCGCCAACATCTGTCAACAGTTGGCATTTGCAATTGACAAGTTAGTGTCACGAATCACTCTTCATTTGGCTTCGCGGTACGTTTTCGGGTCACGTCCTCTGACCCGGCGTGCGGTCAACTTTGCTGCGTGACCGCGTACTCGGCAAGAGGAGCCCTGCAGTGGCGCGCGCGTGCATATAAATAGCCGATCCCGAAATATCGGAAAGAGAAAAGCGGCTTTTTTGGTGCGCTGCGCGCCGCACACCAAACATTGCACAATGCGTGCGGCAATTATTGTACGATGACACAGAGTGCGACGATGATTCCGAAAAAAGAATTGCCATTCTTGCCGGGGGGCTTCGAAAACAAAAAAAACGTCCGACTGGCTGGCCCGACGCGAAGATGCATCGGCGCCATCCAGCTATCTTGTTTCGAACGAAATTCCAATGGCGCCAACGAGAAGAACAATTCGGCCCTGGACCGCGCGTTGCTCTCTTTGCACTTAGTCTCGACAAATTAAGGCCACGTCAGGCTAAGCAAAAATACCAGCCGCATGCCTCGTGCACGCGTCTCACATTTTATCCGCAAGGAAAAATACCCTGAGAAAAACAATGGTGACAAATTTTCACTTTTTTGGTCCGGGCGGACAAAAAACGTAAATTTCTACAATCCGTTCATTGTTCGTGAAATAGTAAGGGCAAACGGCTCTTTTGTATGTACAATTCTGGTTCCAGAGTAAGAAAGAAAAAAAATAAACGTGACGTATTTTAATTCACAATGAATAATTTTACGGGTTTGAGTTTCATTTTTTTAAATAGTCGGTGAAAAAACTATTTCGTAGAAGAATAATGATTAGAGTCTCAAATTATGAGGTCATATAATAATTGGGATAATTATTACTCTTAAAATAAGTAATTTACTGGTGTAAGCATATTTTTAACTGGAATCAAGTTTAGCTACTTTGATCAGGTTTTATTAAACTAATGCATGGATGAGTTTTGTAAAAACACAAAAAAATTGTACTTGTTAGTTGCACGATAGATGATATAGGGCGGCAGCTATGTTATTACCAGGTCAGATGAGCCGGAGAGAAAATTATTTCTCAACAGATTCAGTGCTAAACGCTCACAGGCGCCAATCACATAATGATTTTTTTTAAAAATTACTTTAATTGTATTGAAAAAAGTTTTTATTACTCAAGAAAAAAAGAAAAACTAAGCGAAAATTATAGTTAAAAAATTTAATTGAAAATTCTTAAGTTTTTTGACTTAAAAAAACAATTTTTTTTGCAATAACTTTTGTAATAAAAACTCTTTTCTCCACTACTTCTTTTTTCAGAATCTATTAATAATAAACAATTATATTCTGTACAAAAATTTTAAAAAATTAAAATTACTGAAAAAATACACATTTCAATTTTAAGGTATGTAGCAGATTTGCTGCAAAGTAGCACTAAGGGTTAATTACTTACTTTGCATGATGTTATGCAAATTTGAATAATAATTCAATTTGATAGATTGTATTAGTTATTTTAAGTTTTTAAAACAAAAAACAGTTGAGTTTATTTATTTTAAATCTTATCGAATAATTTTATTGTTTTAACCATAAACATAATTCGCAGGTTTTACAAGGTATATATTTTTGTTGGCTCTAAATAAAGATTCCACCATATATTTTTGGTCCATTCAAATTTCATTGACCCTCATTCCAGTGCCAAAATACAACAAAGGGTGCAATTGGCAAGATCATAAACTGAATCCTCCACGGAGTATCTGCACACACATGCTGACTCACGAACGTGACTTTCACATGTTTTCAATTTGTCGTTCTAAAAATATTTAAAAAAAACTGCCGTCATGTTGTTCGCATACAACTTAATTTTGCTTCGAAAGACATTGGGCGATGTTAAATTGATGTTAAGATAAACAAAACCGTCAGAAGCGTGTTGATCCATTAATAAAGCCGGACTTGTAAGCGGATAATTTCTCGAAAAAAAAGAAAGGAATAAAAAAAACGAGAACGAAGCATGAAAAAACAAAAGTCAAAAGAAAAGGCCGAAAAGCGGACAAACAAATAAACAAGTTTGTCGATTATTTGTAAAAATGAAATGCGATTGTGCGGCGAGGGAAAAGATTAAATGAAAAATAATACTGTTATCGTTCTCGTGCTACCGCGCAACAACAGGATGTCATTCGTAAAATGCCAATATCCGTAACAAGCGTTTTTCGGAGGAGTGCAGATACATAGGAGAGCATTCACTGCTGTTCTTTTTTTCCATGTGTGATTCAATTTTTAGCAGATTCGTTGAACAATGCAGTTCGCGCGATTGCAACACTACAATCGCCCTCTGCAAAGATACGCCATCCACACACAATTGAATCTGGCGCAATTCCAGTATCGAAGATAGACGAAGCCGTTGGCATGTCAAATAAAAGCTTCGCGAACAGAAGTCATTGCGCTGATAATTCGTCTTTTTGTCGCACGAAATAGTGTCATATGCGAAGCGTGCCTCTTTTTTTATTCCTCTTACAATAATTTTTTCCACAAATGATGGAATATCCTTTTTATTAAAAAAGTTGTTTGTTTTCTTTTCCCATTAATAACAACTTTTCTTTTTTGCAAAATAAATATTTCATTTTGCAAATGCATTGTTTTTTTTATTTGAAAATATTTTATTATGAAAAATCAAAGAAAATAGCCCAAGGTTTTAATCAATATTTATGTAAAATAATTCTTTGTTGTTCTCTTTTATAATTATCAACAAAACAATTACATTTACAAATCAAACAATTTTTTCATGCACTTTTGGATGTTTTTTTTAAATATGCTTCTGATATATAGTTTTCGATAAATGTAATATGAACAAGTTCAAAGAGCTTTTTGTGAATATTTGTAATTTATAAAAAATTGTTTTTCGTACAATGAAGTGTGATATTTTTATCAAATATATTTTTACTATGAAAATGTACCTTTGACATTTTCTATATTGACAATTGCAATTCTGGCTTTTGTCTCCGCAATTGGGGCAACGTTAATTTTAGTAAGCACCTACCTCAACCACAAAATATCCATTCAGTCAGCATCATTCGAGTCACCAAATTAGACGTTAAAAAAAGCAGCAAATAACGCCTAACGACCTCCCCCCTCCCCTTCCCTTTATGCTGAATAAAAGTTTATAAAGATGGATCTCTGAGAACGTGGACATTTACAGCAGCTCGTGCTAGCTGAAGCTTAATTGAGGAGAAATTACGACGTGGCTTATTACAAACTAACTATTCGGTGCACTTCGATGCGATTCATTAATCGCAACGGGACAACTAATAAATTGTCTCGTGAAACATTGTATAAGTCTACGCACTCGTGAAAATTTCATTCAAGAAGTTATTAACAGCAAAAATAAGAAGTTGCCTTAAAGCCAACAAAATTTATTCCAAATTCGTCTTAGAACTTTTTTATTTTTTAAACACTTAGTTTTGCTTTGTAGTGTAAACGTATCTTCAAATTTTCCATTCATTAACTTGTTTTTGTTTATCAAAATTTGCTCCAAATTAAATATTACTTTCGTAATGGTGATTGATCATGTTTTCAACTTTTTTAGCTTTTCATACACTTTTTTTTGCAAACTTATTAATGTTGAAGAAACTTGACTTGGGTGATTCGATCTCTTCTGGCGCACAGTAGTATCCCGAAGTTGCGCGGTGAGTCGATCGGATTTCACAAGCAGAGTGCCATTGATAAATGAAATGCAATTTACGTACTGTTTATCGAAGTGGAAGTTAAGTTGTGAGCAAATGAGATCGGATCTGAAACAAGTTAATGCGCCGGGGCTGGTGTTCCATTGTCGCTGCGGTTGTTTTTGAGCGACGCTTCTGCCCCGTAAGGTGAATCGTGGCATCATCAGGGTCAAAGCTGAGCTCATCGTCGGCCCGAGTAGCAGCGCAACTTAGGTCAACAACCTACACGACACGGCTTATTTACCCTTATTTACGGCACGAAAAAAATACAACTAAATTGGTCGCAATTTAAAGCACACAATGAGATAAGACACAGCACGATTCTGATGGCGCATGTATATATATATATATAAGTCCTTTCAGATGTACGGGCTTTTAATCGGCAATTACAATGCATACAATGATCTCTCAAAATCAGTTTCAGTGTTTCATCACAATCAAACAAAAATAATAAATGTTTAAGGATAATTAAAAATTATTTCAACATGACCGACAAGTTGTTGACATAAATTCAAAACCAATCATTGTTCGACAGATCACCTTAATTTGCATTTACATGCTCGATTAATTCGATTTAATTCGATTTTCCAATGTTTATCAGCGTGGCTTGTTAATTATTCGTGTCCGTGATATTAATATTAATGTTCCAAAGAAACTGCGATGTGCAAGAGTTTCTGCGTATAATTGTTGCTCGAGTTAGGGAATGTAAACTACGGCATTTTTTAATAGTTATTAATCAGATGTTATTGATTGTGATAATCAAGTTGCACTCCTCTTTTTTGCTCTTTCTCACCAGGACAAAACAAATCGGATTTATTTAACCGAACGGTTAAATAAGCTTTTAAATTGAATTGTACTTAGATACATTTGTTGGGTGATTAAGTGTTGCTCAATAATTTAATTTGTAATTGATTTCTTGTTGCTACTTAAAAATTATTTAAGAATTTGTTACTTCTAAAATTAGGTTCTTCTAAGTACATTAATTTTATGGTTGTAATTATATGTTATTCTTACAATTTCTTTTTCTATAATGTTTATTAATATTTTCTTTTTCTGATTTTCAGGTAAGATTTGGTGGGAATGGAAAATGGTAAAAAATGTTAATCAAACCTTCATATGAGACTTGATTTGATAAAATATTTATAATTTTTGATCCAAAAGTCAGCAATGATAATAAGCCAGAACACTTGATCATCATGTGATCAAACTATAATCAAACTATGATCCAAATGTAGACAATTCGGAAAATTAGTATTTGATCATCTTGTGATCATCATTGATTAAAATGTGCGTTTTTTTTGAAATTTGTAATTTTTAAGAAAATTTTGCAACAATTTATATTACAATTTTGTATTGGCGATGTTAGGAATCGAATACGTGTCTTTCATTCACCAGTCTTGGTTTTTTTAAACACAAATCGCAAATGAATATTTAACTAATTTAACCTTGCACAACTCACCGACGTTACAAAGAAACGGTTATTTTCTAATTTTTTTATTAAACTATTCGATTTTTTTTATCAAAACTATTGTTTTGATATAAAATATATAATATATATACGATATAAAATATAAAATATATCAAATAAAGCGTATGTTTCTTTTTTTCAAAAGTAGTATACTAACCATGACGAATACCTATTTTAAATTTTCTGTTTAGTTTCATATGTTGGGTGATTTTTTAAGACAACTATTTTATCAACATAAAATAGGTACAATAAACACTCCAGGAGTCTATTTTGATATTAATAAAGTAGTTAATAATTTGGTTTAAAAACTTTCAGAGTAGTAAAATAATTTGATTTACAAAGAATAATGCTTTTACAGACACACAAAAATCAACTATCTTATAAAATATATAGTACGAAAAATGTAAAAAATGTTTCAAAAAAGGTTCTTTCATGCGATTGTATAGTGTAAATATTTGTTTAAAAAAACCAAGACTGGTGAATGAACGACACGAGTTCGATTCCTGACGTCGCCAATACAAAATTTTAATATAAATTGTTGCAAAATTTTCTTAAAAATTACAAATTTCGAAAAAAACGCACATTTTAATCAATGATGATCACAAGATGATCAGATACTAATTTTCCGAATTGTCTACATTTGGATCATAGTTTGATCATAGCTTGATCACATGATGATCAAGTGTTCTAGTTTTTCATTATTACTGATTTTTGGATCAAAACTGATAAATATTTGATCAAATCAAGTCTCATATCAAGTTTTGAACAAATTCGTATTACATTTTTTTCGTTCGGGTGGAATAAATCTTTTTATATGCAATTTAATGCCTATCTACTTTTTTATTGCATGTAGCATATGTGCTATAACGTCATAGTAAGTGAACTTTTTTTCTTCGTCTACGAAATTGATAATAAAATATTTAATAAGTCAATAAGTGTATATCATAAATAAGATAATTATAAACGGATTACAACTTTCCCATCACTTTCTAAGGATATTTTCTCAATTCTTAATTATCGTAATATTTTTTTATTGCAAATAACAAATAATAAGGTCAACTGTCAAACTTGGATATGTTAACAACCAACATTTTAAGCACCGTTGTAGCATATATGCTACATGATTTATAACTACTTTTTAATATGTATAAAAAGAAAAATTCGGTTATTAAATAAAATTGAAGAAATCCTCATACTTTATTAATATTACGAATATTTTTTTCTATTAAAAATGTTTTTAAATATGAATTCTTATGGAATATGAACTTTTTGCCTTTTTTGACAGAATCTGTGGATTAAAATATATTTCAAAATTTTCATTATTCACTACCGATTATATGGAGTTTATACCTTATTTCACTTCATTTATTATACACTTAACTTATGACATCATACAAAGCCGAAAATAAAATATTCATGTATATAAAAATTGACGGTTTTGTTGCTGTAGCAGTTATGCTACAAAGAAGTTCTAAGCAATAAGAACCAAAATAATCTTAGCATTAGTTTAGTAAAAACAGTTGTATGTTCGGTAGATAATTGTTCTTAGATGGAGTTTGTCAACATAACTACTGGCTAAAGTAAATCATACCCGGCAGTTACGTGAGTTTACATACTTATTTCATGGGCTCTATAGGAGGCGACAGCTTGGCAAGTGCGTCACACTTGTACACTTTGTTACATTTAGCGACAATGTCGCCCAGAGAGCGGACAAGACAGGCCCACCTCGGAGCATGTGAACGAATGTTTCACATCTAGCAATCACGATCCTCTTGCTGCGATAACATCACCACTAAACGAACAAAACATTTTAACTAAATTTGTTAAAATCTCGTGTGCAACTCGCTTGACGATTGCAGAATCGCGAAACGGAAATCCGTGTGTTAATGATTTTAAACATTGAAAGATCGTATCTGTTTGAAAAGAATTTTTTTTAAAACAGCCTTTGAAGAGAGCGGTATTCAAGACATAAATGAATAATAAACTATTCAGTATAAATATACAAATCATTACACAACAATTCAACAAATTGGTTTTAAATTTATTAAAAATTGTATTATATTGTCAAACATAATTTTACATCTATTGAAAAAAAGTTAGTAATCAATTATTTTATATATATATATATATATTTTTTTTATAAAATGTGAGTAGTTTGAAGTTTTGTGAAAAGAAACATGTATATTTTGTTACTTTTTTGTTTATAATATTATGTGTAATAATATATTGTTTAGTATATTATATTTGTTCAATCCGAAAAAGAAATACACTATTTCAAAACGTTACAAACTTTTTTTCATATGTATAAAATATGCATATTATAGAATTTTACTGTCATGAAGTGGAGATGCATTTTTGAATATGAAACTTTTCTTGAAAACATTTTTGTCAACTTTAATTTTCAATGCATTTTTACTTAAGGAATTTAGTTCTGGAGTATGAACATTTGTTTGATTAATTTTTGTCTTTTATATATGTATTATTTATTAGTACTGGCTAGTCCTCACTGCATTAAGATGCAGTCTTTTCTCTCGGTTTAAAATTTAAACAAAGAGAAGCTTGCTACAATGACGACCTAAGACTGAATTCACCAAGCTAACCGACTGATACGCACCCCACACTCAAGTTTGTACATATTATATTTTTTATTTAAGTTTGCTACTTAACTTAGTAGTCTTATAACCCAGAAGCTTCTTCAGTACACTTATTCCACTTTTATATTTCATTCGTGTATATTAAATTCTAAAATAAAATCCTTCTCTGGTAAGCAAACTACTTTATCGACGTGAAATCAGAAAAGTAGCTAGCTGTTGAAACATAAAACCACAAACAAATCGAAAATTCGTTTAATTTAAGAAAAACGATTAATTAACATAATTTTAATATTTTAATGATCTACATAAATAAATTATTATTTGAAGAAAATTTGAGTTGCTAACATATACATTAAATAAAACTTGTTGTGTACGGATTACATGACCTCAATTACTGAAACTTAAAATAAATTGTTAAATTTTAAATACTTTATTAATAAGTATAAATACTTATATTAGATTTTTGAATCTAAATTACTTTCTAAATACATCAGTGACCTAAATAAAAAAAATCTAAAGACTAATGATAACAAATTAGTTTTACTCCACAAATGTGACTAAGATTGAACTACTTTAAACTCATCCTCGAAAAGTTGATCATACAATGTAGTTAAATAATTAATGCATCACAAATGCAGCACAAAATTTCGTAGCCAAAAAGGAAGAAGAACAAAAACAGAGAAGGAATGAAGTTGACAGTGAAGGGTTAATGTAAGTCAGAAATAGGGGAAGCCATTAAAGTTGGCGAAGGTAAGAAGTGACGGGAACGGCAAAATAGAAAGATAAGAACTTTTTGGGGGTTCTCTCGAAGTGAGAATGAACGTACACAGTCAAAGAGAGCGGCTCGCCGGGATTCCGGAGCTTTTCGGTGAGCTCGCTGCCGAAGGGGGGCAGGGGGAGAGCTTTTTTTCGTTTCAGTGGCAAAATTAGATTTTCGAGTCAGTGGCTGGCGGCTCTGCTGGTCTTGCTGACTGGCAGGTTGGCTAGTGGCTCGAATGACTAACGCCCGCCAGACACCTTAATCAAGATACCATCCGGTGCTCTTTGCAGCGAGCTTCCTCTGTCCTGCACTCGCCTCTCCATTAACATATTTCACTCTTTATTTTGTGCCGCGAGAAAGAAGAAAGAGTCACGCCGCGTTTTACGGGACATTAGCAATAAGATGAATCTAAATCCCTTTTTACGCACTGCAATATAACTATGTGGGCTGCCGCTGTCTGTCTTTACGTGATATTACGACACGCTTCATGAGGGCTCCCGGTTTGCCGACATTTTATTCATCTCAAGTGTCACATGTTGCTATCCCAGTGATGCAGGCACGCTGTTGTTGTTGCACTTTTAAGACGCTGATACTCGTGTGCTATGCGGGAAATTTAACATGTGCGGGGGATTACGTTCTCTGCATAGTGTTCTTCTTCTTTTTTTTCATGTCAACAGTTGCACATTCAAAACAACAAGCTTGAAATCATCAATTTTTTAACACGTGTAAGGACGACAATGATGGATACATTGCAAGACATTTCCCAACTGCAAAATTGTCGCAATAAATTCGATCTGATGTTGCTCAAGTTTTGCCCTGCAATCGAATGATATGTAGCTGAAGAGAGAGAGAGAAGGACTTTTGCTGCTCTTCGTTTTATTTGTCTTTCGTCATGCGAGCGGCATTTATGCTAATCCAAGTTGCAATGACGCACTTGAATGCTAAGTTTATTATTGTAGCGAGACTGCGCTTTTAATCTGCGTCGAGCACTGTCCGTTAATAAGAAGTCGGTTTTGCAAGGGGTTTGGTCCAAATACCAATTACCGTCAAGTCCGGCGATGAATGTTGTTATAGTCAATTTCTAGTACTGCACGTAAGAATAACATATGTTTCTTGTGAGAGAAAAATGTTTTGTTAAACAATCTTACGTGCTCGGGAAAAGTTGACTTTGATAGATTACATTTGAATTTTTCTGTTATTTGTTTTTTTTTTCTGTGTAAAAACTCAACTCTTCAAGTAAAATTTTTATTAGAATAAATAAATTTTGCATTTGCATGGTATTGTGTTTCTTATTTATCAAAACTGACTTATATTATGATAATTATATTTGAAACAGCATAACAAATGATTATTTGTAACAAAATATTTGAATGTGTTGTTCATTTTTTGCAACAAACATTTTTATTATAAATAATTTGCTCTGAGTTCATGTGTTTTTCATACAAAAATTGAAAGATTGTTAAAAAAAAACTTTATAAAATCGAAATTTTGATTTTTACAAAACGTCCACTGTAATGAACGTGGAGACTGAATAGGTTGAAATGAAACATCGATTTAACATTCATTTCAAACGTTAATCCAAAATTGGTGGCATCCCTTATAAATCAAAGTGTTATCGATGACTTATAAAATTAGTAATATGCCAGAATGTATATAGTTTGAACTTGCGCAGTCTACTCGCATGCACGATCAAACCTTGAGGCTCAAAAACGAAGTGTCTTTAATATTAATGCTAAGTTCTGTATCGACACGTCCATCATAGTCGATTGAAATTCGCAGCGCGTGTCGGGAAATCGTCATCGTGGAATAATTGAATGATTGCGACCTTTGATGGCCGTCTATCATTATTTGTTGAAATCTTAAAGTGTTTTTTTGAAATATTCATCGACGATTCATTTGAATAATCACACTCAAGCATGTTCCCTGCCACGTTGAATCTTGACAAAACGTTTCAATTTGAAAACCTTAATTTAATCATTTTGAATCAACTTAATTATCGAACTTAAATATATTACTTTTATTAAATTTAAACATTTATTTTATTACATTGAAATGTCATACTTTTTGTGAAATGTTTGAGTGTAGAAAAGAATAGAAAATTAAAAAAAAATTAAAGTATAATGCCTTTCAAAGGCAGCTCGTTGTTTTTTAGCGCTGATGGTGGATGCTGAGGTGAGGCCCGACAAATATGGTAATAGCACGGTGTTTAACATATGTAGCGCTAGCACGTACGCGCGCGACGACGGCTTTATCATTAAAGGGAACGCACCTCTCACTCTCGTGCCGACCTGTATCTCGCACCGCACTCTTCGACGAAATTTAGATTTAGCAAAACCGCTTCGGTCTGAGAATTTAGGATCTTCAGCAAAAAGGATTACACGATTTCTAGACGTGTCACAGTTTCAATTTGTTGTTCATCTTCATTTGAAGTTGTTGTATATATTATTTCTTTAGCCTGCGCACATTTTAGAAATGCTTTTTGTCTTCAAATACAACGAGTCGTGCTGTATCAAAGACGACTGTAAACTTTTTAATGAAGGCACATTTTTACCAAGTATTTCTACTTTTCGTATTTGAGATAGTAAAAGGGTACACTTTATCTGTTGAGCTTTTAAGAAAAAGAATTCGTGTTAATGGAAATGAGCAATATAATTTTCAAACTTTTACATGATAACCCCAGATTTAATAATCATTAACAGGCAAGACAAAAAAGAGATTTCATTTTTCCTGGCTAGATGGTACAACAAAACATGAAATTTATTAACATTCATTAGTTTATTGCACCATTATAAAAGTAATATAAGCAAAGTTTAAAAATAATAATTGCCGATGTTAATGTACTTGAATAATAAGAAAAAATTAATTATCAGTTTGAGAAACAATAAAGTTACACTCAAATATTGCGAGTGAACAAAGAAATTTATTACACGTACTATTAGAAATTACTCTTCAATTTGATGTTAGGTATTTAATAATTTCAGATGGCTGATAATATAACGGAGTCTAACCTTAATATGCATTAATCAATAATTTAGTTACAGAGAGTATAATCATAAACTTTGATTTATATTCCAATATAGTTACATTCGAAAAAGTTTTCATTTGCAATTATAATAAATGTCAAGTTCAAAGTTATTCTCATTTTTTTTTTCAAATCAACTTTATATTAAAAAAGAAATCAACGACATGAGAGAGAAAGAAACTATTTTTATTTGGATCTACGTAATAAAAAAATTTTTTCTTTGCAAAAAAACAGATTTAGTTTGCAACAAATTTCAAAGACAATGGGAGATTAGGCACAGACAACAGGAGTTGAGATTCTGAGATACAACTTCCGCATGTTGACTGCAAAAACTCGCGAATAACAGCCGGTAGAAGGTGCATTTGTGCCTAGCAAAGCTATTTGAGAAAATTGAGGAGGAATTGTTGGACAAAAGTAACGGACTTGTGGGGTACTTCGTCTTTTCGTTCCGTGTGCGTTCGCCACCGACGTGGCTGCCGTACTCCTCGGCAGATATATATTGCTTCCTCCGGGCGACTGATTACACCGCAAACTAGACGCGTTGCTGCCTTCGAGATTGAATCGCTGCGCGAACTTATTATTGCAAACGACTTCGTTTTATTGACAGTGCCTGCGATGTTATTCATTGCAGACACGCGATTCCGACTCGCGATCCGCTCTGTGGCTAGTTTAAGAGCCGACGTAATAACGATTCAGCTGGTCTTTTAACTAATGTATCGGCTAATTTTACAAACTGGATCTTCTCAGTTACCATTATTTAACAATTGTCCTGCAAAATCACAAAATAAAATTGTTTTTTTGAAAGAAGAGTGGAGCAAAATTTTTTTTATATTTATGTTTTGTGAGGAAAAAAATGTGCCGAAAAGAAACTGAAAAAGGCACGCGAACACGTCGTGGGAACCGATTTTATTGATACGGCATCTCGCGACCGAATTTCGCAAAAATGATGCGCAAGAAAAATGTTGTAACTGTAAAGGAATACACAGAGACTGGTGGTGGAAATGCACCGTTCGCTGGAAAAAGTGCGGAAAAAATGTTGGCCTTGCGCAAGACATCGGCTCTTGAAATGCAATTTTCTCCGACTCAGTGAAGTGTAACTCGTAACCTTCTTCCCATCCTTTGTGATGATCTGCGGATAGACGAATGAGAGGGGACTTTGGTATCTTGCACGTCGACACACGGCCAACGTCACGTCTGAAATTGGCACCTTTCACACACGCCAGGCGAAAAAAGGACCGCAACAGAGAAAAAGAGAAGGAAGAAAGGTCGAGAAGATCGGAAACCTTCGATACCATCTCCTCTTCATACGCCTGGAATGAAGTGCTTTGAAAGATTAAGTGCGAGATTCTTCTTTCTCGCGTGCTTTCAGAGGGTCCCCGCCTTTATATCCAGCCAAGTTTTTCCGTTTCCACCAGGCATCGTGTGGGAGAAGACGTTTGACGCGAATCTCATACGTGGGTGTGGGCACTTCCTTCACGCCCATCTTGCGCAACAAGTCCACCTGAAAAAGCCACAAACAAAAATTTCTTGTAATCCTGGGTCACTAATGACTCGCAACCGCGAGTCCAGATGCATGAGAATTACCAACATTTTATTGTTTTCCGTGGTTACAAATCTGAAAACTTCATGTTTTCCCAGGTTCAAGTTTAAAATTACTTTATTTTTTTCGTAATGATCCTTTTTTTATTTTTAATTGAATATATATTTTATTTGTTGAAATTAACTTATGGAAAATAAGATGGAAGAAGAAAATTGCTTGAGTGAGTTAACATAATTTTATTTTAGCTCATTTTATTTGATAATTTATTTTTCCAATTCAGTCTCTTTCTCTTCTTCTATATATAAAATAGCTTTAAAACACGAATTACAATATCTGAATTTTCGAGTAAACGATTTCCACACCCCTGAACAAGACGAAATTGAAAATTCAACGTGCATATTCGAAAATGCAAGTGTGACGAGAGAGCTCGGCATGTTAAAGTAACTACCGAAGAAAATGTACTTACTGATCGAATCGACGTGGAGACGAGCCTATTACGAGAAGGAAATGAATGCTCGGGAATATTTATAGTCATGGAACATTTTCGCAAGAACAAGTCAGCGTTCACTTTATATCTGTACGTATCGAGGGAATAATTCATGAATCGAAATTTTTATTGCGCCGTAATGTTATTTTTTATGCAACGCTCTTGCCACCTAGCGTGAAAATGTACCGTTCATCGTCTATTTCTATGCTCACTTTAAATAATTAAATGATTTTTTTTCTTTCTCCTTCTTCAAAGCTATTCACAGTTATGTATTACGAAAATTATTTGAACAGAAAAAAATAGTGAATCGAGTGAAGGATAATTTATTATTTACATTTACTTTAGAATGAAATCACGATATGAAAGAGAACTTACGATAAATATCAATGAATGGTTTTCAAAAATAATGTAACAAGTGATTACTGCAATTAAAGTAAACAAGAAATCAAAACCTTACTCTTGAACCTGTTTTTGGTCCAGAATATTAATAATTTTGCACAAAACTAAACATTTTTTGCAGTAATTTGTAGATGAAAAAAAATTTCTATGAAAAAACTAACATTAAAACAAACAAAACTCTGATGGCAATAAAATGTTGTAAACATTTTATCTCTGCTGAATTTGAATGTCAACATAAAAAGTTTTAATCATTAAAAAATAGAAATTAATGAATTTTTGTTAGAAAAAAGGTAAACTGTTATCATCACTACTAAGTGTCGACTATTTATCAAAGTGATATTTTGTCAACTTTTTGTTTGTCGAGAGCCTATCTGTACACGGATTTTCGTCATCAAGTTGCCGAGTAGTTGATGATTAACGTAGTGAAGGCGTTATTTCAACGTTGTTTGCGGCCGAACGTGTCATGTAGGTGCGAAAAGGGCGGACACGACAGGTGGTGTAACAACTGCAAATCTGGACAAAAAGAGAGAAGCAGCGATATCTTCGCTGCATTTACTACGCCCACATGCACTCGGTTATTTTACCGTGTCTATCGCTTACGCGATTCACTTATACTGCCGGAGAGTCATCTAGGAACATTTTCAGCCATGCTCCAATGAGTTTTGTCCATTTAGTTTTAGCGTTTATCGTGAAACAGGTCGAATGAGGCAATCGTCTCAAATACGCCACTTTAAATCTAAACATTTTTTTCCTTCTTCTTTCGTTCCTTTTAGAAATAGTCTTTATGTTTTTATAGCCTTTTTATTACCACGAAACCGTTTAGAAGATTGTTCTCTCTTTTTCTGAAAACGCTGTTTTTCGAGAATCAAAGTAGTTGATTTGATTAAGTTTTGGAGTTTGTTTATAAGTGGATTTGAAATTAAAGTTTATAAAGGTATATATGGAAAATGTAGAAAGTTTTGTGTGGTGATTGCACGCAGATTGAGGAAACATAAATAGATAAAGTGAGAACGTTAGTTGAGAGATCGATAAGCTGTTCATGTTTATAATCACAGATAGATATCGGGTCCTGATTAAAATTTGCGTCTTCATAAATCGTGCTCACTTTAGATTTCAAGATAAAGTCGCGATCTGATATTTATTGAGATTTGAGATGGATATCTATTGTATCGGCTCTTTTTTTCAACGAAATAAAACATTTTTTCTCTTCATTTATTAAATCAATCAAAAAATAAAATTATACAATTTTTGTTAATTTAATTCAAAAAATTTATTAAGATGGCAAAAACAGTAATATAATTGAAAAATTTAGCAATGACTGAGTAACAACTGAAGCTTGATACAAAACATGAGCTTTTTTTGCACAGTTTATCCCGTACATTTTAAAATTATCTGTTGTTTTAGCATATTTAATTACAGGAGTAGTTCACATCACAAGTGTACATTGTTAAAAACAGTTGTCCCTGAATTTGCACAATAAAATCGCGATTAATCGAAATTTTTTGGGCGATCGTTTTAATTTGCCGCCGTGAATGATTTGTTAAAAAATTTGGCTTAATGGAAGCAAATGGAGCTTTGATTTGTTTCAATTAATTTTTGTTGAAAAGGCCTTTCCTATAACTACCACGTCATTAAATATCAACAGCATTATCAGCGCGCATTACTCACTTTTTCTCTCTTTCTCTCTTTGCGTTATTGACTCAGATCAAAGTAAATTCCATTAGCTTGCCCTGTAAATAATTTTCACTATGAATTTAAATTGAAATTTATGTTACCCATCATCCGTAAATATTAATTTACTACGATCAAATCTCTTATCTAATTTTGGATCGACATTGAGAGTGATACTACTTTGCAGTGAAAGAAAACAAAACGAAAATTTCATTACACAAATAAGCTTATTAAACAAAATTGACATCAAAGTTTGTCAACTCTCTTGCAAAAGATGAGTGAATTTTTTTCTTGAAATACAAGTTATTTTTCATTAATTATACAAATTTGTGTTGTCTTTCTCAGCGTCAATATTTTTCTTCGTAAAATAGATTTAACGCACTTTCCACGTGCAGTCAACAAAATAATCGCAATTTAATAACGAACGTCTCGTTTGACACACGCAGGGATGATGTAATTACATTCAAGTGTGTTAAATCACGCTTGCAAGTGGCTTTTTTTTATTTTCGCGTTTACGATCGGTTATGCGATACGCGCAAACACACTCAGGACCATTCTGCCGCAGACGCGAAGGTCACATTTTTTAACGGCTGCATCATCCTGTTGACACTCCTCGAGAATGACCACACTACGAGTCTTGCGCTGACAGCAGACGTGACGTGCATTTTCTGCAGTCTGAAATTCCAAAATGTTCCACGAGTTTGTCGCAACGGACAAAAAATAATGAAATAAAATTATTAACACCGTTTTATGTATACAAACGTTTTGCAATAAATTTGCCACTGTTTTGATAAAGTCAGATCAACTAGTCGAGTAATCGTGTACCAATTAATTGCACGAGCAAAGTTTGACAGACGAAGAAGTCTGCAAAGATAGATGGAATTTGTCTCAACTCTCAAAGTGTACGCTTGCTGATTTAATTAACACAGGCATTTACGTGCAAATTTGCAGAAATCCATTAATCATTTGCAAAGACTGACACAGCGTACAGCAGACGCAATGAATGGATATATCGTAAATGAAATATCATAACGTTTCAAGTTATTAGCGAAGCGCGCTTAAATGTCAAACATTTTTGTACGAAATAATTAGACAGTTTGGGAAACGGATTGCCTTTCTAAGCAAATAGGCAAGCAATTTTCTATTTTGCACCTGCATAAACACCTTTTTTTTCTTGTAAAAGTGTTGCTGAAAAATATTTTCATCTGTCGCGATTAACCGCGAACTATCTCTGAAAGCATCTCATTCTGGTTCCTCTGCTGTTTTTTTTTTCGGCGCAAAACGCTTTCGATAAGCTTAGGATAATGAGCTGCAAGGAATATGCTTATATATATCGTATTACAATTTTTGATTTTGATAAGCAGCTGCGGTGTAACGACTATCGTACTCGCTCTGAAGCCAGGACACTCGATGAACATTAAGATTGCACGGAACATTGCCACCCACTTATTATTTCGCTTCGGTGATAGGATTACCAGAGTCTTCCGTGTACATACATTCGAAATGATCGTCAATTACCCGGCGACTATCACTTGGATCATATTCAAGACACACTATCGATTCCAGCATTCGATATATATGTATAATATTCATTAACGGTGCTCGTCCTTTGAGCCCAGATTTAATTACAACGCACTATTAATACGAATTTAAAACTAGAGAGTTTCAATCACGTGTGCTATGTATGTATATGCGGCTGCAATGTTCAGATGTACATCAGCTGGGATAAAGATTCTCGATCGATATATATATATATTTATATATATATATGGTTAATTGGAAAATGGTCTATTTGTTGCGCAAAATTGTTTTGATTATAATCTTAGTGTATTAAAATGGTAAATTATGAGACGTTCGAATTATAGGTGTTTATTATATCTTAACAATTGATCAAAAGCAAGGCTTTAATTAGAGTTGCGATAAATCTTACCGTAAGTCACTTGCTTGTGAATTGAAAAAACCTCACGATTAAATTAATGTGTAATATTTGTAATGCCTCGGCTAATAGCTTTGCATTTTATCAGGGGAGTCTGAGTGATTGTGAGAATTGAAATTATGACAAGCAGCGATTTTTAAAGAATGATTTAATTACTTAAATTATACCAGTCATAAGTAAAATTTTATAATTTTGGATACATTTTAATTCGAACAAACTGAATTTAAAAAACATGCTATTTTCTTGCAGAAATTATAAACAAAAGTTAAAATATTAGACATTATAAACTGCAATTTGTTTTGAACACCAGGATGTTTTTTAAAATAACATATTTGTATTCAAACTTGATATAATAATAAAAAAACCTGCAAACTTTTATTCTCAAATTTGAATACAATTTACATTATTATATAGGTTAAGCATATAACAATAACCAATCTATCATGTGGATCAAATCTAATTGATTTATACAAACTTGATATTCAAAAGAAGATTAAAGGTTATTCATTTCCATATAAAGATAATTCAATTCCGAACTTTTGCATGTTCTTTTTTGTAACGAAAAAAATTTCTTCACAATAGGAGCACAAGTATTTCGTGTTCCATATCAGTTCACAATAACAGCTTGCAGTCTGAGCACGAGTCGCATCAATGACAACTCAATCTTCGTCAAAGAGCCACACCTCCTCGTATTCGCGTTGCATATGAAACCATTCATTCATACCTGTTAATTAACAGCTAAGGACCGATCGAGTTAATTACTGCCATCTATCAAGTGTTGTGCTTTGAAAATGGGGTAGAAAGGCAATGAAAAGGCGATTGTTGTTTAGATAACGATTGCCGGGGAAAGGCAAGCTCGCTTTGCTGTCAGCCTTGGTTTGTCGTGAGTTGTTCCAAGGCGAAGGGGGCGTCCGCATTGTTGCTAACTTTACCGCTGCAAAGCAGATCTGATTCATAGGCTGTGCCGCGGCAATTCATCGTATTTTACTTTTCCTAGGTCCTTAACCAATCGTAACTTGCTTATTTTACGAGACATCATCCACGCCTCTTGATTAGCTTGTTTCAACATTTTTTTAATAAGCTAAATAAGAGGTACAAACTTACTGAACACAACCCAAAAGAAAAAAAATCGTTCAAAAATGGTCTTCAACATTGAATTATAACTATTTAGATAAAGTAAAACTAAATTTACATAACCTTAATTACATAAACAAAATTATTTCAAAAAAATATTGAGGTGTTGACTTTAATGATGATAATTCTTATATACTTTCTAGTTAAGATTACAGTTAAGATTTTCTCGGCTGTTTATATTGTTTGAATAATCCCAGCGGTGTGTGTTTGTTTATTTTTTTTATTTGCCGTTGCTTTGCAGAAGAGACTAATTGTAGCCGACAAAATTTTGTTCGGCAGACAGAAAAGTTGGCAGAACTCGTGGGGGCCTCGAAATGTTCGAATGTATGAGCTGTTCTCGTGCCACTTAAGCGTATAAACTTGAAAAAGCCGCGTCGGCAAAGGATCGGTAAGCATCGTGAGATTAAACACGCCAACTTTATAAAAGAGGATTAAACTCTTGAAATTAATTTGCGTAATTGCAGACGAAATATATAACCAATTGTGGTCGATGCCTCGGTCGAAAGGGATTTGCACTCTCCGAATTCTCGTCGTTTTCTTTCTTCGCGAACGTCTACAAACCCTCTTCGCAATATTTACCTCTATTAATTACTTTATCATAGCTGTCAACACTTTTCTCTCAACTTACATAATTGCGCAGACATTAACGTGATCCTCATTTACGTAATTTCCAGAAACATTTATCACAAATTTGCAAAAAACATTCTCTACACAATTTTTTTTTGCGATGTTACTAGTTGTACTAAATAGCATGTTTACAAGCGTCAACCTTTAAATTTTCTTTAGATTCAAATTTTGTTGTGCACTAGACAACACTGAAAAACAAATAATCCGCAAAGGTTCTTCGTAGACGTAAAAGTTCCAGGGAGATTCATTGTAGACGTTTTTTAGTGTTTAAGCGTTCCACACAGAACTTTTCAAAGTGTTCCAAAAAAGCTTCAAAAACGTTCCCTAAAGAACGCTTATTTTTACACTAAATCCAAGAAACTCAGAAATAATAACTCTAAAGGTGTGCCTCAAGTTTCCAATTTTCAATTTTTTCCAGTAATACAATACATTTGTTTGTAAAATTGCTAATAATAACATTTAAAGGTGTCAAATTAAAACATTTTTAGGGCATCACCTATCCATTTGCTTGTAGAAAGTCAAAGATTAAGAAAACATCGTCTCAAAGATTTGCCCTCAGTAACAAAACTTTTAGATTTTGTTTACACATAAAAAAATCTGTGGAATTGCTTATATACACATAATAAATTTGCAATAACAATTATAACAAATTTGCAGGAACAAATTAACAGAAAACCCTGCAATGGAAAAAATGTTGTTATAATTACAGTCATCAGATGATGAACTTAGAAGATCAAAACGAATGTAGGAAGTGATTAATCTCTCGCTCTATTATACCTACAGCGTGTGTTTATTATTTACGTGCTAAGACGTATAATTAGACACTTTGAGATCTGAAGATAATATAATGAAAGGGAATGCTCGATATCTTAATGAACAAGTTCGTCGAAAAAAAAAGTTATCCTTCTTTTGGCCGTACCAGGAAGCCTATTATTTTCAGTTCAAGTATTTTTGCTTTTAGGCTCTCAGTAAAATTTCGTCACAAAAAATACAACGCCTCAAGCCACTTCGTTTATTAGCTGAGCGATAAATAATCAATAATTCCGTCAATTTGCGCTTCCTCTCTTGGTTATAAATATTTTAATCCCCCGGCATATTAATCCAAGTAGCAATCAAAGCGCTAATCCTCTGGAGCAGCGTTTGATAAAACTGGATCACGCCACCCCTCGGCCAATAATAAAAGCATCTAAATGAAACCAAACAACGAAATATGCAGTGACCCAGAATGTGCTTCGCAGAAGAGAGTTTGGGGAGGCTGTAATAACTTGAAAACGGGATCGCCTACCGATTACGTTGAAATTGCTTGCAAACATTCAATATCATCGGTTGGCAGTAAAAGCCCCGTGGCACGCAAAATTGGCGCTGCATTGGTGCCGCTGCGCCAGTGACAGGATCGAAAAGCCCGCCGTAATCACCGATGATTGCCTTTGATTACGCGTAACGGTCAAAGCACGCCCGAGAATTCGGAGGGCCACCGACCGCTCGCTCGCTGTCTCACTCTGGATTTCGTCTCTCTCGATCAAATCTGTCCGTCCTTGTCATATTTCGGCAGCTATCCTTGTTACGTTATTTCGTCGAAGCGCACGCAAACTCCTCGTTGGTCCGTCACTTTCTTGCGGGTCCTGGGGCTAGTCTTCCAGTTTGCTGTCCTCAAAAGTAACATTCAGGAAATTAAATTACAAAAAAAAGGAACTCAACAAGATTTTTTCTCTGTTTTAATTTCGACCAGTTTTTGAGAAACATTTGGCAAATTACAATAAAAAGAAACTAAAAAGTTTCTTTTTGTTTGGACCAGTTTTTTGAAAATCTAGTTTCAGTGATGTTGAGAAGCTTTTTTGTCTAGAAATGTTGTTGACTGTGTATAAGTGGCGTGCTATTAAACGACCGTACATAGAACTTAAAGCGGTCATAGCTCGGAAGATACGCATTTTTTGTGACACTTTTTGCGTCAAATAATAGGCTTAAGGTTGCTCGGGCTTGAAGAAAAGTATATGAAATTTTAACGGTGTTGCATTAAAGATTTAATAACTCGCTTACGTAGAATGCCATTTAATTTCAATATTGTTTTAATGCTAGGTTGGCATCAATATAATTTTGACACGCTATTTATTACTTCAGGAAAAAGACATGATTTTTTGTCTTCAAAACGATATGAAATCACAAAAAGTATACAAACTTAGGGTGGCAAAAAACTTGCAGAATTTTGAAGATAAATTTATGCTAAAACTGTTTAATTAAATTCTAAAAATAAAACTGAATCTAAAATAAAATGTCTAAATTTTTTAACGAAATTCTTTAGATAAGAAGTACATAAATTGAGAACTGGTGTATCATAAATTGATTTTTCTCAAATTAGAGATAAAACTGTTTACGCATTTATAACATTAACTTCAGTATATGATATTAATTTCAGGATGACTGTAGAAAAATAAATATATGGGCAATTCTCTAGAATCTTTAACTTTCAACTTGCCAAATTTGTGAAAAAAAAAAAACAAGTTTTAGCACATCTTAGTTTTTCATAATTATCATTTATTATTACTTTAAAATGAATAATATAAAGTCGAACAATGATAAATTACATGCGCGTAACTTTTAATTAATATCTAAATGTAAAAATATTACGTTTTTGACAGCTTGTCTGTTCAAATGTCAAAGACGTAATAATTTAGACTTGGGATTTTGAAATATTTTAAAATATAATTCTTATAAACGTATAAACACTAACAAAGTGTAAAACTATAATAGCATGAGGTGTGCAAACAATAAAAACTAAAATCTTCAATTTAATAATCCACAAAATTGAAGTGAATTGCGAGGGACAGGTAGGTTAAAAGTTCTAGAGATTTGCTCATATATCAATTTAGAAAGATATTTGTCAGTGGCACATATAATCTATCAATTTCATTGACACCTGTGATTATGCGAAAAGAAAAAATAAAATAAAAAAAAACCCTCTCTGAAGATAAATTGAAGGTGATGCAAAAAGTAAGCGGAAAAATGGCAGTTTATCTAACTAAGTGAGGAAATATGAGGAATCAAAGAAACGACGAAGAAGACGACGACGACGACGACGAAGGTCTGTTGGACGCTTAGGCTGGCTCAATGCTTGGCAGAGTCAGGTTCAACGACACGCCTTGCCTTCTGCGTTGTAAACAAGCAGGCGTAGACTCACTCAGTTTACTGCTTCTCCTGATGTAAGCCACGGTAGTTCTGTGCGGAGAATCCTGCGCAACCTATAACGTCACTACCTTCAATCCGGCAACTCGATTAATCTTGACTTGAAATTCTTCGGAATGAATATTATCGGTTTATAAAAGTCTCACAAAGATATATTGTGGATTTAACTATACCAAAAGTTTATTCAAATCGAGCGATCGTTCTCGAACGCTCGCCAATCGTTCTTGATCCTGATATATTCACTGCCAAGAATTTATGGTAAATTAATGGACTTCTCGATTTCTTAATGCACAAATTTATGCCCAGTCGTTGCAAAAACATTGACAGAAATGGTCACTTTCAAATGTCCTCATGTTTGTCTAATATCAAACATATTCTCTAAAAGTATATAAACTTATTCTTCGTACTTTTCAAAAATATTTGATTACCCTTTATATATTATCAAAATTGGATTTCTGTTGCGCCTTTTCTTTGAAGCAGTTCAAAATTGATCAAAAACCATTTCATTTCTGATCTGCATTGAAGTGCATTTTGAATTTAAAAATAACTTTGCAACTACGTTCAAAGCGAAATGAATAAAGACCTCTGAAACACAAGTTGGAATTAAGTAGCGACCAACGGAGAATTTCAATTTGAAATTAAACTCCGCTGTATTGCGTTGAATAATTTTTAATATTGAAGATGTCGGATTACGCTTACAAGTAGAACTGCAACAATTGGCTTCTACAAGCGCAGCAGAAGCTTATAAAACGCGCATCAGCCGTCTCTCTCGTTCTTTTACGTTGTCCCAAGTGGTTCTCGGTCGATGCTCACACAGCCAAGACGAAGTAATCTTGGCAATCGCTCCGCGCTTGTAATAGCTTCCTGCCCTAATTGCTCGTCATACGCTCATTACTCCGTTCCATGTACCTTATTATCGATCGCATATAACACGATTTGTCGCATACGAAGTGCGCCACAGCATTATTTGAGCAGCGTAATATGTGTACCCAAGAGCGTCAAAGAGTAGCTTCTCATGTTATAACAAGATGCCTGCTCGAAAAAAAAATTAAAATAAAAGCTCTCTTTCTCCGAATTCATTATCCTGCGGCGCAATTTTTGACGCATTCTTATTGACGCGTAATTACGATAATTTTGTAATGACATTGACTCATGAATACAGAATCACGAACTTTCGGCACCGCGTAAATGTCCGGAAATATTTTCAGAAGTGAAAGTCAATTTTTGAGGTGAACAACATTTGAGTGCACTTTTTTTGGTTTATCGACTCGTCGTGCCAATTATAGCCTTTATTAATGGAATTCGCGCTCGTTATCAGTGTCGTGGATACCATCTGGTTCACTTTGCAAAGCGTTGACACTTGTTTTGAACGACACTCGTAGCTTCAGTTTTGTGCTCGTTTTTGAGTCACAAATTGTCAATGCTAGTAAAATGTTCAAAACGCAGAAATTTAATAATAATTCCGTTTACTTTTTGAATGCAATTTATATTTTGAAATTGATTTTTAGCCAAATTTATTTTTTTATGTTATTATAGTAATCTAAGTTATGGTTTATTGATTTAAAAAAATCTGCATTTTTGTTTATTCTTTACGAATCCATTTTTCAGAATCTATTAATGATAAACAATTATATTCTGTTCAAAAATTTAAAATAACTTATTAAAAACAATAAAAAAATCGACATTTCAATTTTCAAAGCATGTAGCAGATATGATACAAAGTAGAACTAAGGGTTAGAACTGGATTTTCTAGTATTTAATTTTGTTGATTATCATTTACATAACTATCTTCATTCAGTATATTTTTTAACAATAAATTTGATAATTTACAAGTTTGAAGTAAAATATTCTATCAGTTTCATTATATTGATAATATGATTTTATCAACACTCAGACAAAAAATCGGTAACCTTTATTATACAATTTTAGTTGGTTTTTTGGTCAACTTATCTCTAACTGAGTAATGTCAACTCGGCAATATAGTAAACTTAGCCATACTTGACAGTTATTGTATTTGAAGGTTGTAGAAGCGAAATTTTTGTTCGATACGTAATCGTAAATATATAGATGTTAAATTGACCATTAAAAATATTATTCTATTTAATGAATGAATCTTCGGTATATTAAAATTTATCAGTTATTATAATTCATGATTTTAAATCTATTACAAAGAATGATTTATATTTAATTTTAAACTATCACATCAGTGAAAAAGTTTACTATGTTTTTCAACAGTTTTGATTTCAAATGTTTTGAATACAAATCATTTTTGCAGTCAGTTCTATTACATAAATTGAGTTGACCATAAAACTGACTAGAAAATATAGTTAACGTCAATGTAGTCACATTAAATGATATTCTAGTTGTAATTATTTTATTTTCACTTGTATTAACTATAAATGCCTCAACCATGAACATACAGTTAATTTAACAACGCGATTTTTCTGAGTGTAAAGTGAATAAAATTTCAAACTAATGCTGTATCATCATGAACATACAAAAAAATTGTTAGCATTAGTTGCATAAAGAGGAAATTTGTTTTATATTTATTTAGTTAGTTTTTGATATTACATTAAGCAATTTTGAATTTCAAACTACATCAAGTGCTTCGGGTCTGCTGCATTTTATTTTTAAAATCTGTAATTTTAGAATTAACTTGATATCTGTTAATTTAAGCTAATTGAATTTTGTATTGAAAATAAATCGAATAATTAGTTGTACGACAATAACATTCAACTACAAAGAACATTAACAATTTGTCTCAAATATCAAACAGATGTAAAATTGTACTTCAAAAGGCCAATCGTGCGAACCTAATTAGAATTTATGGACAGAAAACTCGCGTTGGCAGTGCGTTCGGCTCGACGGCAGTATTACCGCGTCTGTACAAACATGGCGAAATAATTTATACAGAGTGGGAACTTTGTGTTTACAACGAGACGTAATTAATATAAATGATGAAATATCATGAACGAAATTATAATGTGTTCCAAATATATGTATATATAACTGCGAGACCTAGACAGGTTAAATGTTTAATCACCAATACGGTTGACGTGGATGTGTTTTTACCCAGCAGAGTAATTTCAAAATCAATTTCTCATTGGCCGATTTTGAAATCAATACACGGAGCTGATGGGATAAAATGGGATTGTAGTCATCATGGAGGGTTTTGCACATGTCATGTACAGCAGTGAATGACTACCTAAATTCGTGTACAGCATCAAAGCGAATTGCAAAAAAAAAAAAAAAAAAAAAAA